>JAHHUM010001333.1:0-118092 GCA_036173005.1 Crenichthys baileyi | reverse complement strand
ATTTTTTTTTTATCAAGGAAAAAAAATATAAGTTCTAATTTTTCCCCTTTTTGAAAAAAGGGATAAAAAGCTAAAAACATACAGTACAGGATAAATGGCCGGGGGTTTGTCATAAATGCCCTGAAGCGGGGGCACTGGGGTAATGGTGGAGCAGCCATTTATCCGGGGTTTTGATTAGAAACCTACAGCACACTTAAATTAAGGATGGACACCCGCTACTACAAAAATCTAAAGATGCCCCACAATGGTGACACGTATTTACTGTAAACTGAGGGGGGGCCATCCATGCATTGGAGTGCAGATATAAAAACTGTATGGCCCTTCTATGGGGGGCTTTTCGCCCTTCAAACAAAAAGGGGCAACGGTCCGAGAGGGGAGCCCAGCGCTGATACAATCACTCCTCTGCCTTAACTTAAATTAAAAAGGGGTTTTAAAACTGGTTTGAATCTTTCCTTTAAGAGTCTTTGATAGAGTGCGAAACTGTTTGGGGGGGTTAAAAAATACCGGTGGAGCCCGAGCGTCTGACCCCAACAGGGGGGGGACCCCGGACAACGGGTTTGGCCTGTTGCTGAGAGGTAACCAGTGTCCGTATATTAGGGAGGCAAGGCGGGATGTGATAATACAAAGGGACTTTATTTTAAAAAGGGTACTTTTTTAACAGAGATCAAGAATCTCACCTTACTATTCACACACACACAAAATTTTTGTAGGTAACGGAGAATTGGGGCCGGGCTAGAAAATTAAAATTTTTTTTTAATTACAAAAAAGTAGTTTTTTTAGAGTTACAAAAAAGCGCAGCTTTTATTTTTTTTGGAAAAAAAAACGAAACAATTGCTGCTGCACAGTACGAGGATTTTGGCTCTGGACTTTCCCAAAAAAGGGGTAATTTAAAGTCAGGCCCACGGGGGGGTGGGAATTTAAATGGGACGGTACATTTTTAAACCTGTTGCAACGTTATTAAAATTCCCCCCTTGCAAAAGGGAAAAAAATTTTAAAAAAAACCCCCCCCAAAAATTAAAAAACCCAAAAAAACCAAAAAACCCCTAAACCCCTTTTTCCCCCCCCCCCCCCCCCCCCCCCCCCTTTTTTTTCCCCCCCCCCTTTCCCACCCCCCCCTTTTTTTCCCCCCCCCCCCCCCCCCCCCCCCCCCCCCACACCTTTTTTTTCCCCCCCCCCTTCCTTTTTTTTTTTTCACACCAAAAAAACCCAAAAACCCAAACCAAAAAAACCCCAACAGTTTTGGGGCTTCTTTTGGGGGGGAAATAAAAGACCCCCCCCTTTCCCTGTTCTTAAAATTTTTTAAAAAATTTTTACTTGGTTGATGGGGTCCAAATTTTTAGCCTCCCCAAGGGAAAATAAACAATAAAACTTAATTCAGGGGTTGGGGAAGCCCCCTTGGAAAAATTTTTGGGCCCTAAACGATTCGAACAATTGCATGCTGCACACGTACGAGGCATTTTGGCTCTCGGACTTGACTCCACAAATATGGCGGTGACATATTAATGTCTATGTGCACGACGGCGACCGGTGAGGAAGTTCAGCTGGCCACGGTACATTTAACATGCAGTCAGTATGCAGTACAGTTATTGAAAATTCTCCTGCCTTAGCAAACTGGTCCCTTCATTATTATAGAAGTTTCACCCCCCATGACACGCAAGTACAGGGAATTAACCCCGAAGTGAACAACCAGTTCGGCCCTGGAGGGAGTATCTCCCCTGTGTTTCCCGACCACAGTCAGGAAACGGAAGCAGGAAGGGTTAACACCTGGCTCTCAATATTCTTTTCAAATGCCTCTCACTAATGAGGATTCCTTGCGATGCCGGGCTTTCCAGAATATCTTTGTAGCTCCTCCCCAGCCTAATATAAAACTCAATCAGATTATCCCTGTACATCCAGTTGTTTTGTTTGAGAAAGTGCCCTGTGCCCTGTTTTAGTATTTTGTGCACACATTATATATATTTCATGGGCACAAATTAGTATTTCGCGGTGCACGCTATATATATATTTTTTCCCCATATCAGTTCCTGTGGGCTGTACAATTGAAATGGAGGGGAGTAAATTTTGACCCCCAAAATCTAGCCCTGTTCCTGTAAAAGTTTCTTGCAGTCAAAACATTTCTTTAGCTTGTGTGTGTATGTTTTGGTGCATACATTTGTAGCACAATCCCATATGAGGAATATGATGAACAATAGGAAGCACTATAAATTGCAGGGGATTGAGGGTAAGCCAACATTAGCATGAGAGCAGAAGGGTGAGTGAGGAAAAACATACAGGATTATCAGAGATATCACATACATGGACGAAGAATAGTGTCAGGTTCAAATCAGACATAACATGAGGATACACCTCTGTAAAATATATAAAACTCGAAATATTTAGATTTAGTTTCTACATAGGCTCAATAGTATGAAACGAATAAAGAAAATATTTCTTTCTATGTTTCATTATGAATAAATGTAAATAAATGTGTATAAACTGGAGAATAGTTGAAATCCGGCCAAACAGATAAC
The DNA here is from genome assembly GCA_036173005.1 of Crenichthys baileyi. Classification (NCBI taxonomy): domain Eukaryota; kingdom Metazoa; phylum Chordata; class Actinopteri; order Cyprinodontiformes; family Goodeidae; genus Crenichthys; species Crenichthys baileyi. The sequence continues at coordinate 115,582 of JAHHUM010001333.1, read as the reverse complement.
AAAGTGAGTGATGGATGTAAATAAAAGAGGAGGGGTAAAATATGGAGAGTGTTTGGGATGAGAGGAGGAGCGAAAGCAGCAGGGGATATACCTCAGATTATGATTTGGTGTCAGATGCTGTAGTAACAGATAAAGAGGTGGAGAGGACGAGAGACTGAGGCACTGGGAGAAAAAACATAAAGACGTCTCTGTGTGGGTCAGCTGCACTGCAAAGATGACTGAGATGAAAAGAGTACAGTCTATGGACGTGCAAGAGGGGAAGCTCATAAAGAAGGTCAGTAAAAGTAGATGCCAATATATGACAGTAACATGCAACGTTCTCTTTAATTAACATTTGTACCAGTGCATTATTTTCCGTTTTATTTATGTAATCCTTTAGAGTGATTTTTTTTTTTCATTTGGTTGACACCAATGACACTATTCTCTAGGGTTCCATTAAGAAGAAGATTGAATCCTTTAGACGATGGAGTTCAGCTAGCATAAAGAGGCCCCCAAAGCCCAAAGCCAAGACCCTGAGTCTGTCGTCCCCTGATGGAGACCCTGAAGACCTCTGGCTGCCAGAAGGAGACAAGAGGAAGCTGCGCCCCATCGTTGCTTCCGTCTTTGGACAGGTACAACAATAAAATGGAAAAGCGGGTCACTTCTGAGGTCATGTGCCAGTTTTTACGTTGCTTGCTGATTGCTGAATAACCCCCTTTTCAGGCTGCCGTTTTCAATAAACAGAGGGGCACTAAACTTTTATATTTCAGCCCCAAAAAAATCACTCCCGAGAAATTTGGGGAAGAAACGTAATCTGACGGGTCAGACAGGGAAAAACCATAAATACACATTCTTCGCAGACCAAATGAACTTTTTTGCAGCCATTTTAAAGATTCCCCCTGTTGTGGTTGGAATAATCTGCCTTTCGGGATGCTTTTTAGAAATTCATGGTGTTATCAAATGAATTCTTTCCTCATCCACCTTTTATTCCTGTAATCTAAATTAGCAGCACCTGAGAGAAAACCTAGAGGAAATATGATTTAAAGCATTTGACCTACAGCGGAATATTTTACTCTCTGATGACATATCAGTATGTTTATTGATTCCTATGCAGCATGGTTTAACACCCTAACCCTAACCCTCACCCTCACCCTAACCTAAACCTAACCCTTGATCTAACCCTAACCCTAGCCCATGTAAGGGGTTATTTTAATTTTGGGGCTGAATGTCATTCCCGGGGGAAAAAAGGGAAAAAAAACAATGTCTGAATCCCAAAGATGAATTATTTAAAAAAACCCCAACACCCCACCCCCTCTGGAGAGGGGGCTGGCAGGCTGTGATTCGGGGCCCCAAAACAAAAGGGGGTGAGTTCTGTTCTTTTCTTGTTGAAGAATCCAGGTCCCGGGCCCCCTGACTGAGCGGGTTAGATAGAGATTTTTGGTTTTCCTCTTCCTTGAGCCAGGAATTTTTTCCCTTTTGGTGTTTAATATACAAGGTTGCATGTCTTCCAGATCCCAAGAAGTCATCTTTTTATAAAAAAACACAATAATGACTTGCTTTCTAATCTTGCTTTAAGCCTCCACATATCCCCCCTTTAATTAGGTTTTCAATCTAATTAACAGCTGAGAGAGATCCTATATTCATATTGTAAATATCCTGCGAGTATAAGCAATGTTTAAGAGTGAATAAAAGGTAGAAAGTGTGAATGATTACGAAAAGTAGTGAAATTACTTTGTGTACAAAATTAATACGCAACTGTGAATGATTGTTCTTGTTTAGGTCTGAAATTTCGGATCCAACTGATTAAGTAAGATCCTATTTGGTGTTCCTATGCGCACATTATTTTAACTGTGTTAGACTAGGGATAAAAAAAAAAACTATTCACTAAACCCAATCCGGCTACTGTAGCTCTTCCCCAAAAGTCTCCCCTTTCAGGAACACACTCATCAACTCTCCCATGGGGAAAAACATCCATGTCAGTCCAACTCACAAGCTAATGTCGATGAGGGGACCTTCAGGTCGGCTTAAAGGCACACCAGTCGAAAAACCCAAAACCGTCCTAAAAAGGGGGGAAAAACTCTGGAGGGCCATGGGAAATCTCATTCCCTCGCCAATCTGAACGAGAGATCTCTGTTTTAAACTAAAATTGTCATTTCCATCTATTTTAAGGACCTTAATGCCAATCAGGTCCTGCTTTGTCATTCCCTTTACCAAGACCTTTAAAAAGGAGAACTTTGGTCGTGTCAAACCTCTAAGCTGAATTCCAAAATTTTCAGTATAAATGGATTAACATGATTTAAACTTCCACAGAACTTAACTTCTATAAAATTAAATTAAACATGGGGTAAAATAAAAAAATGTCAAAACATCCATTTAAATCCCTTTGGGTGAGTTCGCATGTGGACTCCTGCTCCAGCATTCCCCATCTCTTAGGTCAGTCTTTTTCAACTTTTTTTGTTCTGATCAATTGTCCTGTTCAGGGGCCCCAAGCCTGTTCATATGTCTCTGAGGCCACGTACAACGTAAGAGGGGCCCCCAACCCCAAGAGTCTCTTGGTGGCAGCTTCCCAATGTCTTTCCGGAATACAAAAAACACTGCCAGTATTTTGCCAAACCTTTCCTTTTAGTCCTTTTTTTCCATTTCTATCCCCACATAATCCATCACAAACTATTGGGCTCTTGTAAAACAGTTATAAAATGTTTACAAAACTTAAAATGATTATCATAACTTCAGGTGAACCCCCCGGCCCAAAAAAAACAAACAAAAAAGGGCCTATTCTTCATGAATACAACCCTTACCTTACCAAAAGAACCTCAAAAAGAAACACAAAATGCTTACCTACCTAATATAACATAACCAGGAGAAAACTGTTAAACAGAAATGGCAGTTCAACCCCTACTTAAACATGAAAACACATAATGTTGACCTTCACAAATAATATGCAAAAACAGAAATTGCTTATATGACTTTGTTATGGATAAATTACATAACCTTCTTGTGATGCTTGAACTTCCTCAATGTCCATCTTATCAGAGTCTCTTTGAACACGGGCAGTCCCACTGGATTTCTGGCCCAAGTTCATCATGGCTCCATGGTCCGAAGCATCAGTGGATGTAATAACTGTCTGCAACATTTTTACATGTCCTCCTGTTAGGTATTGGACGTATATTATATGTAAATAATGTAAAAAGAAGAAAAAGGAAAAAAAATAATAAGAAAATAAAAAATAAAAACTATGAGTCCATCAGATCCAGGCTGCAATACGTGTTAGACCTTCTGATGTTTCCCATCATTAGTCATCCAGCGGTACACAGTTCCCAAGATCCACTTTCTGATGATAGGCAACACGCAACACACGAGCAGGAATATCACAACTAAAACAGTCATTTACAGTCTAATACAGTCATTTATGATTATTCTCTGGCTAGGTTCTTGAATTTGTTTTCCCAGTAGTTATGTGCTCCTTTGATTTATTAGTTCCTTTTCCCCCATGCTTAGTGTTACTTATTTTCTCCCAGGTTAGTTATTATAGTTCTCTTGGTTAGTCCCTAATGTTTCAGTTCCTGTCTGGCAGTCAGTTATATTCTTTTATTCAGTATTTCTGTTTCTTTACTTAGTTCTTTCCATGTCCTTAGATTTAGTTCCTTCTAGAGTTACTGTCATAGTTGAGGGTTTTTGTGGACCAAAGTGCAGAGACAGGCAAGGAGACAGCATGGCGAGCAGAACAATTATTTATTTAAAATCCAATACTGGCAAAGCAGAAGGCAGGCAGCCAAGGTGTACAGTGGGTAAGCAGGAGTCCAGGTCAGACAGAGTACAAGAACAAAATGAAGAAGTTGACGAAGGGAAGGTGACGCAAACAAACCAGCGAGGAACAAGGAAAACAGACCACCAACTAATATACAGAGGGTAATCAATGTGGAACAAAAGACAGGTAATCAATAGAACTAGGGACAGGTGTGACATGGGAAGCAGGGAGGCTGACGGACAGGTGAAACTAAAAAGTAAACAATGGGAGAAGGGACTAAATAACAAACTCAGAGAAACAGACCTAAGCAAACTATAACAACCTAAGATATAAGAACCTGTCAAATAAGAATTAACAAAATAAACCATAAAGGAAACCCTAACTGCAAAAGTTAACAAACACTGAGTGAAACTAACTGGGAAGGGAGCAGAGAAAGCGAAGACTAGAATGAATGTAAACAATAAGTGGAACAAAGTATAGTGGCAAACAATAACTACAAGCTAACCTATAGAAGAAACTGAAACAATAAAAACTAACACGGGGGACTAAACTAGGGATAAGGCTGGGAAGAACTACAAACATAAAGGAAGACGAACACTGAGTAAATAACTGAAGGGGAAACTAATGACAAGAGGAGTAACAGGGAAAAGAAACTAATAAACTAGAAGAGTGCAGCAATAACAAATAACCTAACCATAAACAAACACAGAGATACTAAACGGGAACTAAACTAGAGAACCCAAGGAAGCAAGAGAACTGTAATAATAATAATAATTATTATTATTATAATAATAATAATAATAATAATCAGGAGAAAACCATTCTAAGTAATAAATAAATGAGAAAGCAACCACCAAGGGAACTATGGGCGAGGGGAGAAAGAACTACAAACACTAGGAGGCAGGAGAGGAAACAAAACTATCAGGAAACAGAAGGAAATAAACAAACATGACTACAAAACCCAAAGAAATAGAAAACCACAACAAAGTCCCAAATGGCAGATCCTAACAGTTACAATTTATGTTGGCTTATGTTTTCTTATCCCTGTTCCTCCCAGTTAGTTTAGTGTTTGTTTTCCCTTAGAGTTGTCACTAGTTTAGTTTCCCCTCCTGTCCCTGCGTTTCACCGCTCCCGTAGCCATAGAAACCTATTTCCCTCAGTTCCCTCTACCTGGTCATCACACCTGTCAGTACTCACCCTGATTACCTGCTTCTCCTTCCCATTGTCTCACTATTCACTTCCCTCTGTATAAAAGCTCACCTGTTTCATTGTTCCCCGTTGCCGTGTCCTGCTATGCTCCTGGTATGCTCCTGGTATGCTCCTGCTATGCTCCTGGTATGCTCCTGGTATGCTCCTGCTATGCTCCTGGTATACTCCTGGTATGTTCCTGGTATGCTCCTGCTATGCTCCTGGTAAGCTCCTGGTATGCTCCTGGTATGCTCCTGGTATGCTCCTGCTATGCTCCTGGTATACTCCTGGTATGTTCCTGGTATGCTCTTGCTATGCTCCTGGTATACTCCTGGTATGTTCCTGGTATGCTCCTGCTATGCTCCTGCTATGTTCCTGGTATGCTCCTGCTATGCTCCTGGTATGCTCCAGGTATGCTCCTGCTATGCTCCTGGTATACTCCTGGTATGTTCCTGGTATGCTCCTGCTATGCTCCTGGTATGCTCCTGCTATGCTCCTGGTATGCTCCTGCTATGCTCCTGCTATGCTCCTGGTATACTCCTGGTATGCTCCTGCTATGCTCCTGGTATGCTCCTGGTATGCTCCTGCTATGCTCCTGGTATACTCCTGGTATGTTCCTGGTAAGCTCCTGCTATGCTCCTGGTATACTCCTGGTATGTTCCTGAGATTTTCCTGAGTCCCTGCCTGTATAGTTCCTGTTCTGTTCCTCTACTTGTAAGTCCTATGCATCTTTGTTGTTTGGACCTGAACTTCTGGCCTGTGAACACCTGCTCAATATATTCTGCACATTAAGCCTTCAAAATAAATAATGTCTTAACTTGCCATGTGGCTCCCGAGCATCTCCCTGCATTCTGGTCTGACTCCTCAAACACAACCCCTGACAATTACTGGTTTTACCATTGCATTGTTTTTGCATATGGGGCCTTGCAAAAGCATTCACTTTGCTTAAACTGTCCCACATTTTTTCACATTACAACTACAAACTTCCTTACTTCTGTTGCAAAACAGAAAAGTGTATGTGATAGTTCACTGGAAATGTCAGCACTGAGAAGTGACTCTGTGGATTGCTCTTGGAGATTCAAGTAGTTTAAATCATAAGTGAGTAATCTTTAAAAGCTTTCTAAATATGACGTGGCTTATGCCTTGTTCTGTTCTATCACAAAAAAGTAACATATAGGTATTTTTTAGGTTTCATTTTCTGTTTTGCTCGTTTTTCTTTGTAGAAGCATGTTATCGCTGCATACAAGTTTTGTCCTCATGATTTGGCAAGGGTTTGAGTGGTGGAGGTTGTACCGTCACTGCAACATTGATTGTCATATTTTCTGTATTTGCCTCACTCTGGTTAACGGTAAGTTTGTGTTTTTAAGGATAGATTAAATCTGAACTATAAAAAAGTAAAATATGAGCAAATATCTTCCAACAGGAAAATCAACCGAGAAACTAATTTTAGTTTCCTGCTTACTTCATGCCTCATCTTGACTTAGAAACAAGCCTGAACTTTGAGTCAAATGTTGTTATGTAACTCTGCTTTTGCCCAACAGGTGCATTTCCTGTCATGTTCAAATTACTTCAGTCAGCACACTTGAAACGGCCATAGCTTTTCCCAGTTACTCCTGTTTTCAACCAAACAGCCTTTGCTCGGTGATGCAAGAAACTGTGCCCTTCTTCTCCTGTGTTAAGATTTAACCTTTTTCTGTAAATATGAGATTTAACTTGAATTGTTAGAAAAATTTTTCACTGCACAGACCCCTTTCTACAGTTTCACTAAGGAAATCATGCGTGGCGACCACTGTGGGTGTACAGATGAGAGAAGGTGTGCACGCACACATCACAATCAAGTCCTATGTGTTGTTGCAAATGTAAGGATTATGATTATTGATTAATTAATATTTATCAAGAATTATAATTTAGAATCATAATCTGAGAAAAATTCATTTCTTAACCAAAAATCTTTATTTATGAATTGAAATCAGAGATGTCCTCTGGTGTTGTAATTGTGGCTCAAAGCCCTTGATAATTACAATTGTTAAATTCTCAGTAATAATTGATAACTATTACTAGATGTTACTGTTTAATCAACTGTTTCACCGCAGGTGGAAGATCTTCGACCTTATTTTGACTGACAAATCACTCTTGCTCAAAATAAACACAAACGCTCTCTCTATATCTACGTGAACATTTATTAAATCAACAGCCCTGATACACCTCGCTATTCCGATTCAATAATCTTCACCTAATCAAACATGCAAAGTTCTACATAAAATGGGTAAAATATCTAACTAAACAAAATAAAACTGCATTGAGTGAGTATGAAATCAAACGTTGGTTACGTACTGTAACCCCAGATTCTATGAGTATAGGCGCAGCCCTTTAAGGCTATCACTAGTGGGTTTATCCCTTCGCGCACAGAGCAGCACTGAAAACTTTGGTCCACGCCCAGCTGCTGTGTGGAGCCCCACGCCTATACTCATAGAATCTGGGGTTACAGTATGTAACCAACGTCCTATTTCGTATAGGCTTTGCCCTTTAAGGCTATCGCTAGTGGGTTAAAGGCGAAACAGGATGTAGTCTATGCCTCACTGGGTCCATCCAGACCACAACTGAAAACATCTGCTCGCATTATGACACCAAACTCAGCCTTCTGAATGTGTAATTACACACTCCAAGGGTCCTGCGCATCACAAAGAACAGAGAATATCTCTGGTCAGTGAAAAGGCTGAGATAACAGACCTGCTGCTGTAATAGGAAAACGAAGGTTACGAACTGTAACAGTGTAACAATGAGTAGAGCAGGTCAAAAATCTCCAGGAGGGAACGTGGAGACAGATCAGCAGCTGGATCATGCGTAAAGATGCAGCATAATAAACCTCGTGTGCCACAGACAACACAACAGAGGAGAGTAACCTCTGTTCACACGGAGGCTTAATGAAATACAACCGCTGTGACAATAACAGCAGAAGTCACGAACCGTGGCTGATAATAATATTATGGGACCCTGCGTCTGCATGCAGGAAGGGTGACTCAATAATAAATCCAACGAAATAATAATCATTCTTTCAGAACCCTGAGAACAGAATGAGTCATGGAGAAACCTGACACATCTAGCAGGTAGAAACGAATAAATGAGCATGGAGATGACCATGAGGCTGCTGCGCAGATGTCCTCCACTGTCATACCTCCATGCAGAGCTGTGGAGGATGAAATCCCCCTGATTGAGTGAGCTCTGAGATTCTCTGGAGGATGCGATCCAGAGGACGCGTAAGCCTGTGAAATAGCCTCACACAGCCAATGTGAGAGGCGCTGGACGGATAGAGGACGTCCTGCAGAGTTTTCTCTGTAATGGACGAACAGACGCTGGGAGCGGCACAGTGCAGCCGTGCACGCCGCGTTACATGAAAGCGCGTGCACGGGACAGAGGAGATGAGAGGTGGCCTCCTTTTCAGAGTTATGAGGATGAGGATTAAAACCATCCAGAGTTATCACTCTCGATCTGAACGAACTCGTGATGCTTTTAGGTGTAGAAGCAGGGTTAGGACGCAGCACAGCTGAGCTGCCGTCGGCTCGTATTCTGAGACATGAGGGGGCGACAGAGAGCGCAGATAAATCGCTCACTCTCTTCGCAGATGTCAGAGCTAACAGCAGGGCTATTTTAAAAGACAGAGTTTTAAGAGGAGCCTGATCTAAAGGCTCAAATGGGGCTTTAACCAGTGCGCGTAGGACCAGCGCTAAATCCCACTGTGGGACTAGAGAGCGTGACACGGGTCTGTGTCTACGTACACCCCGCAGAAAACGCTTCATCAGCGGGTGGTTGAAGACCGTTCTGTCACCAAAACCCTCATGACAAGAGGAAATAGCTGCAGCATAAGTTTTAATGGTGCTGAAAGCTAAATTCCTGTTCATCAGCTGCTGGAGGAATGACAGCACGCAGCCTAATGGACATGAAAAGGGCTCCACGCCTTTCTCTGCACACCAGCGCTGAAAAGCTCCCCACTTTGATGCGGATGACGCTGTGGTAGAAGGGGCTCGTGCGCCCTGAATCGTGCGCACCACATCTTGCGGGAGACCCAGCCTTTCTAAGCGCTCCCGTTCAGCGGCTAGACCCAGAGACGCTGACCTAACTCTGGGACGCTCTTGATCGCCCCTCCCGCCTGGAGGAGTGCATCCTCTCTCCACGGCAGCTGCCATGGGCGACCTGACACCAGCTGCTCCAGGCTCGGAAACCATGGCGCGCTTTTGCGCTCGGGGGCTACGAAAATCAATGAGAGCTGTTCCTCTCGGATTCGGTCCAGGAGCCGCGGGATCAGTGGAACTGGTGGAAAAGCATAAAGGAGCGTTTTCGACCACGGGGTGTGAGCAAAGGCGTCCACTTCTAACGATGGATCCTCCCGTGGGCTCAGTGAGAACCACAACTGGCATTGTGCGTTCTCCCGTGTGGCGAAAAAATCCACTGCTGCTTTCCCAAATCTTCTCCAGATCTGAATAATCAGCTCGGGGTGGAGACTCCAGTCCCCGGGACGAGGACCACCTCTGGACATGATGTCTGCTCCTCTGTTCAAGACGCCGGGGATGTACACTGCTCTGATGGAGAGCAGGTTGATGCGCGCCCAGCACAGCAGCCGCCAGGAAATGTTCAGCAGCTGAGCCGAGCGCACACCTCCCTGGCGATTTACGTAGGCTGCTGCTACTCTGTTGTCTGTGTGGATCAGAACATGCTGATCCAGCAGCAGAGGAGCAAAATGCTGTGTCACCTTCCACACTGTGAGAAGCTCCAGCACGTTTATGTGGAGAGACATGTGGTCTGGCCACTGTGCTCCCACCGCCTGAGACTGACACGTTCCTCCCCATCCCGATAGGGATGCGTCTGTGAACACTGAGACGTGTGATGCAGGTCTGCTGAGGGGAACTCCCTCTGACAGAATGCGGGGATTTCCCCAGTGGGCCAGGTCGGGTCCCACTGAAGGAGGGACTGAGATCATCCGCCTCTTCTGACGCACAGGATCTATGCGCAGGCGGATGAACCATCTCTGAAGACGTCTCATATGAAGCAGACCCAGCGGAACAACCACGTGAGCCGCTGACATCATTCCCAGTAATCACATAAGTGACAGAGCTGTGAGGTTTGACACGGAGGAGAAGCGCTGACAGCTCGTCTGTTCTCGGCTGAGAGAGCCGGGCTCTCATTGTGGCTGAGTTTAACTCCACCCCCATATAAACGATCATCCGGGATGGGAAAACAGAACTTTTTTGCCAGTTTATTGAAAACCCCAGGACTGTCAAATCTGCGACCAGTTTCTTTGTCTGTGCCGCCGCTTCCTCTCTGGACCGAGCCAGCAAAAGCAGGTCGTCCAGATAAAAAAGGATTCTCATTCCTGCCGAGCGCAGCGGCTGCAACGCCGTCTCCACACATTTGGAGAACGTGCGTAGGGCGAGAGAGTAACCGAACGGCAGGCGGTTCTATTGATATGAGATCCCCTGATAAGCAAAACGCAGATATTTGCGGTGTTTCGGGATGATGGGGATGTGAAAATAAGCATCCTTCAGATCTATGGAGGTGAACCAGTCGTTCTGGTGAACGTTCTCCATCACCTGTCTGACTGTCAGCATGTGGAAGCGTCTCTCCATGATCGCTTTGTTGAACAGGGACAGATCAAGAATCGGTCTCATTCCTCCTGTATTCTTGGGAACCAGAAAATACCGGGAATAAAATCCTGTGTTTTCCTCTCCGCGAGGAACCCTGGAATGACATTTTTTATCAGGAGTTCCTGCAGTTCTGACATGAGAGCTGAACTCTGCTCCGGGGAGGACAAGACTGTCTCCAAAATCCCTCTGAACAGTGGGGGGTGTGACAGGAACTGCAGCGTGTATCCTCTGCTGATCAGTCTGTCCATCCACCTGTCCAGGGAACATACACGCCGCCACTCTGAGTGATGCTCTGAGAGCGGTAGCTCATTTATCTGTGGTGCCGTGGTGCTCATGGATACGAGCTAGGCTAGAGCCCCTACCGCCGTTACCCGACTGGGATTCTGATCGGGGGTAACCCGTATCTAAAGGGCTGTAAACCAGCCTCACCAGGGGGATATTCATCCAGGCTTGCAGCTTGGTGTTGAGCGGGGTCATCACTGGTGCGCCGCTTCGTGGGGAGCTGCAGTTGTGCATCCTCTGTGATCTCAGCCGCTGACAGCTGGGGAGGACAGAAGGGAGAAAGCAGTGAGCGCGTCTCTAGTGGAGCAGCATAGGATGCTCTCGTGGAGTCATGTTTGAAAACTGTGAGATTGTGGGGCCTCTTAAACAGCCGTTTAAAAGGGGCCATCTCATTTTTAGTGGAGGATGTGTGTGAAGAAAGCACAGCGAGATCGTACGATCTGGCTGAGACGGAATAAACCGGAAACTTGCTCTTAGAGAAATTTACGTGTTTTATTTCAAAACAATCAGTTTTACACACATACCCCCCCCCCACCAGTCATTTTTTTAAATCTCCGCCGTGGCTCCTGCGGAGGGTTGGACCAGGCGCACGCCAACTGCCGACCTCTGCGCTGCTGCTGCGGCTGAGTAGACAGAGCAGTGGGCGGAGGAACTCGGGGAGCTGCGGCAGCGGCCATGGAGCGTCTCTGCTGATGCCGCTGATCACGCCGATCCCGGCAACGGCCGGTGGTATGGGAGGAACGGAAGCCAGAGCGATTAAGAGACCCATGTCTCCTGACCCGTTCAAGCTCCTCTTGAGAGGTCTGCATCTGGCCCAGCACGGACTGGAAATGAGGACCAAACAGCCCATCCGGACTGATCGGTCCCTCCAGTAACTCTCTTTTAAAATCCTCAGGGATGGAAGAGGAGAGCCGAAGCCACATCTGTTGCTGTAGCAGGATCTGCCAGGCACCGATGCGGGAGGAGCACACAGCCGACGCCACGCAGAGGTTAAGGATGGTGTCTGCGAAGTTGCAGAATTCCTCCACATCTTCCGGAGGCAGCTGCATCTCCCGAGCATTCTTGGAGATGGCGTAGGCCATGAAGGCAGTGTTGTTCGTCGCCGCAGCGACCTGAGCGCCACACTGGTGGGAGCGATCTGTCAGCCTGGCCGTGATCTGATCACTGGGAGAGGGGGGCACAGGCCGTCGTCCGACGCGCCGGGCCGACCTAACCCCAAAAACTGCCGACAGACTAGGTTCCAGAGCAGGAACTGGGGAAAACTCCTGATCCGTTAGGGACTCCACCCTTGTGATGGGTGTGAAGGTGGAGATCGGTGCCCTCAGCTGAAGTGGCTCGGCCGCCGCTCCCGACAGGTAAGTGGTTACTGCCAGAAAACGGGGCCAAACCGGATCTCGGCGAGTTAGATGAGCTGGAGCGAATTTTCCCGCCAGGTCATCAGTCGGGAGCTGGGCTAAAGGCGCGGGAACAGGGACACCTTTAGCCTCAGCTACTTTAGCAATGATGTCCGGCAGCGCGCTAACAAGGTCGCCCATCGCCGGAAAGGGGGTGGTCGCCGACATGGGTAGGCCTTGAGCCTGGACTGATTTGGCATCTGCCTCCGCGTCCTCCGTCCGAAGGAAGGGAGTGGAGATATCAGTCACTGTCTCCGGGGCGGAATCGTCTGATTCCCGCCCAGCACCGAAGATTCCCAATGCCTCCTTCGAGGGAGCATTGGTCCGCTATGGTGAATTCCCCTTCTAGCGGGGAGAAAATGGCTAGCCGCCGTTGCTTCTCTTCCAGAGGAAGCAGGAAGGGCAGGTGGACTGCGGGGTCAAGGCCAAGGTAGCGTGATCAGGACTGAGGCAGCCCTCGCAGATGGCATGCAGGTCATAGCCCATGATGTAGCCGGTATTGCAAGCCGGGCAAAGGCGGATAGTACCGACGCTAGTCATTGCTCTTCTTCCAGAAATCAGTGCTCTTAAGCTGTCGCTGAAGAAAAATGGGAGCCGTTTGGCCGGTCTCACTGTTATTTATACGGACCAGCGTGGGGCCCACACAGCGGGTGGGCGTGGACTAAAGTTTTCAGTGCTGCGCTGCGCGCGAAGGGATAGAGCTACTAGTGATAGCCTTAAAGGGCGAAGCCTATACGAAATAGAACCAGCAGTTATGGCAAAATACAAGAGAAATATGGTGCTGAACGAAGCTTTGGGTGCGGCCCCCCCACCAGGCGCCAAGTATCATAAAACCCCCAAAGTTGGAAGCTCAGCGCACACAAAGGGTTATAAAACATTTGGCGGCAACCAGTAAAACACGAAGTTGAAGACAAAGAAAACGGTTGAGTTTCACCATGAGGTTATTATAGCAGTTCAATTTTACAGTGCACCTGCGCTCAGGCTTTCACACTTTAAAACACAACTTGCGAAGCTCTGCGGCTTCAGAGTCCAGCAATAATCAAAATTCAATAATTAACTCCAAGAAGACCGGTCAATTTTTGTCCTCTGGCCTCCTTTGGCAAAAGGGGAAAATATGATTTGACTGTCAGTAGTCGACTGGAACAAAAACAAGGATGGCAATTCCGTCTCCTTGAAGCCTCCGCGGGGTTTTTGATCACGTGTTGAATTCATCATGATTTTACACCCTATTGATTGAGAATTGAATGTCACTCAGGATTATATGTGTCTAAAGGCAGATGAGTGAATACTTGTCCAGTTTTAATATACCTGCCTTTATTGTTTCATGATCTTTGGGTCTTGGTTTTCATTAGTGTTGGTTTTTTTGATCATTTCTTTGCTGTTTATTTATGTTTGTAATGCCTTGCTGTAATCAATTAATTTCTCTGTGAGCATAATTGTTATTAGGGTCTTGCCATATTGGCTCATTGTTTTGTGTTTAATTTCCTACTTGTTTTGTTCTGGGTTCCCTCTGTCCCTTTTTTTATCTTATTTTAGTGTTAGGCCTTTTATCTTTTTGGGTTGTCGATCCTTTTGTGTCTAGCTCAGCTATCTGTGTTTCATATGTGTTTATTATTCACCTGCCCTCGTGTAAATACCCTGTATATGTAAGATATGAATGTACGTTTCTAAACTTCTCTTCTGTAGTGATTTTAATGTTTATCATATTGGTGCTACCAGAAAACCTTAGTTTTTTTATTAAGCGGTACTCACCATAAAACATCTAAAAATCACTGCCAAAGAGCACGTGTTGTTTCAAAAAAATATATCCAAATGACAAATTAAAACCATTGCCTTTTTATATTATAGACCAACATAAAATTTGTGATATTTGAAAATGACTGCAAGCATGTTCACTGCAGCCTCTTGCTCCAGAAAATGCACATTCATTTTGTTTCCATGCACAACAAATCAGGGCTTTATCTAATTTTAGATGGAGAAAAGTATAAAATTTGATGATGTATTGGAAATAACAGATGGCATTTTATGGAGGAAATGCCTATGCAGTCTCAGTCTAGCTCAATGAGTGAGGATGCACTTAGGCCCTGATCTTCAAAAGGGTTTGCATGTACAAAACCACACGCAAACATCTTAGCGTTAGCAAAGCTGATCTACAAACAGGGTGGACTCGTACTGAGTGTGCAAAATCAGCGGAACTGCAGGCGCAAACCTTTTAGCGTGTCTGCCTTCGTGATTATGCAAAACATATGATACTGACCCAAACGCAAATATCAACCCTTACCAGCCACAATGCGATTTTCAAAGCCTAAAACGGTTTGCTGGCGCAATTTTTGCGTGTGAATTTAGCACATTTGAAATGCAGGTGCTAACTGGGACGCAAAAATGTTTGCTGCCGGCCAGAAGGAGGCATAGAATGACAGGTGACAGGGAAAGAGAATCTTCTGTACATGTGATTCGGGTTGTCAAAAATAAAAAAATAAAAAATAGATGAAAATAGAGGATTCTATGTAGTATTATCTAAGCTCTAATTTGGAGCCAATCACAAACAGAAGCCATGATATTTCTCCTATGGTAAAACTCCTCGCAACACTTAATTCAACATCATTCCAGCATAACATCGCTGTCAGTGATCATCTGCTGAACGCGCACAAACCTGATCATGGCAAAATGCGCACATAAGTGATCAAGCGCGCACAGCCTGTAATTGCACATCATGCAAAAGACCCACTGTGCTTTGATGTTGATAATATAATTAATAGGAAAGAACTAAAGACATTATAAAGCAGATTAAATCCTTCATTTGCAAACTGGATGCTAAAATCACTTTTTAGCAGATGAAAAATCACAATTTTAAGGCGGCTTTTCCATGTGGTGACAAAGACAGTGTACCCGTTAACCTTGTCACTAAACAAAACACATTGCTTTATTAACAGTAACGTTTGTCATTGCAAGGCAATCGGAGCTGGATCAGTTTGATTACGTTGATTAAATGTGAACGTATGCCAAGGGAGGGTTTTGTTTATGCAGTTAAAAATTTTGTGTCACCAAAAAACTATTTACACAATTAAACACGTATCCTAATATATCTTTAAAATATTGGCAAAACAAACAAAACGAATTTAGTAAAATCTTATTTTTACGTACATAAATGTTCGATTTAACTTTTTTTCAGGACAGTTATGTGACGCTACGTTGTAAAATTAGCAAAGCTATAACATACAAATTGCCAACTCCTACAACAATCTATTTTTATGCTTCTAATATTGCGTTCAGGCTTAAATATTGTGGCTGTTTATGATAAACTCCGAACTCCTAAAACATATACTCTCAAAAAACAACAGAAGCCGATGAGTCTCTGAAAAGAGTTTAAAAGATCAAGTGTGAAAAATTAATTACCAGACATATTTGTCTGTTATATTGTTAAGTCGAGCACGATAAGAGAAATCATCTCGTCAGGGCAGATTACAAACCTGCTGTGAGTAACACAACAAAAGTTAACTTACTGCAACAGTCCAGAAAAGCAAGGGCCGAACGGAACAGAAGGAAAAAATCAGCAACTGGATAATTTATGAATGATGCAGCGTAACAATCCCTGCCTATTTCTAACAACACAGCAAGAGGATCTGTTTGCTTTTCCTCTTGTTCCAGCCAGTAGCGTTTGCTACTGGCTGGAACAAGAGACGTTGCTGACCAAGGCCATTCTAGTTTCTTTAAAAAAGACCTCCGACTCCTTCAGAGTCAGGTGATGTTACAAGTGTTTTTCCTTCTTAAGTGCTAAAAGAAGGTTGTACATTTTTATCCAGGCAACAGAACCACAATTTTGTTCCAATACATGTTTTGAATGTATGCAAAATTATGGAGCCCGTGAGGGGACATGGGGGAATTTTTTTTCTTTTGCGTCCCCACGCAACATTTGCGTTCGCTCGCAATACTTTTGCGTTCCCTCTCAAAAGTTGTTAATCACCTTGAGAAAGCTGTGCATTTTGGAACAGCAGCACAGATGACAAACACAAAACAAACAGCACTGATATGGTTTATTTGTCATATTCAGGTTAACACGCAGTCAACAATACGATTAAATGCTTAGGAGAAGACGAACCGTTCAAATCACTATAAAAACAAAAGTGTGCAAAAAAAGTACACATCATGCAGCAGCAATTAGCAAAAAAGTGTCAGATGTGGTTTCATGCAGTATTGTCCAGAGTTCAGCAGTGTGACAGCTTGTGGATGATAACTGTCTTTGAGTTCAACCAAAAACAGAGAGCGTCAAAACCAAAAGAGCGAGAGTCCTAACCAAAGATTTTTGACATGCGCAAATAAAAGTTTATGTTGTGCAAATAACTTTTTTCTCTTAATGAGAAAAAAATGAGTCATTTTAATCAAAAAAAGTTTTTTCAAACAATTTTTTTTCTCCCCAAAATAAAATATTCCATAAAAAAAAAATTGTTACAACTCTGAAAGTTTTGATCACAACTTGATATTTTTTGATTAAGATTAGTTTTTTTTGATTGAGATTAGTTTTTTGTTTGATTGAATAATCATACTCGTACTCGTACTCGTACTCGTCGTCTTCCGCAGACTCAGCAGAGACACCCAGACGTCCCTCTCCCCAGACACCTCCTCCAGCTCCTCCAGGGGGAGCCCAAGGCGTTCCCAGGCCAGCCGAGAGACATAGTCCCTCCAGCGTGTCCTGGGCCGTCCCCTGGGCCTCGTCCCGGTGGAACGTGCCTGGAACACCTTCTGAGGAAGGCGTCCAGGAGGCATCCGGTATAGATGCCCGGGCCACCTCAACTGGCTCCTCTCGATGTGGAGGAGCAGCGGCTCTACTCCGAGCCCCTCCCGAATGGCCGCGCTCCTCACCCTATCTCTAAGGGAGTGCCCAGCCACCCTACGGAGGAAGCTCATTTCAGCCGCTTGTATCCGGGATCTCGTTCTTTCGGTCATGACCGAAAGTTCATGGCCATAGGTGAGGGTAGGAACGTAGACCGACCGGTAAATCGAGAGCTTCGCTTTTCGGCTCAGCTCTCTCTTCACCACAACGGACCGGCACAGCGCCCCCATTACTGTGGCAGCCGCACCGATCCGTCTGTCGATCTCCCGCTCCATTCTTCCCTCACTCGTGAACAAGACCCCGAGATACTTGAACTCCTCCACTTGAGGCAGGAACTCCCCTCCAACCTGAAGAGGACAAGCCACCCTTTTCCGGTCGAGTACCATGGCCTCTGACTTGGAGGAGCTGATCTTCATCCCAGCCGCTTCACACTCGGCTGCGAACCGCCCCATGCTGTAGGTCTTGGCTAGAGGGGGCCAGCAGGACCACATCATCTGCAAAAAGAAGAGACGAAATCCACTGGTCCCCAAACCAGACCCCCTCCAGCCCTTGGCTGTGTCTAGAAATCCTGTCCATAAAAGTTATGAACAGGACCGGTGACAAAGGGCAGCCCTGCCGGAGTCCAACATGCACTGGGAACAGGTCCGACTTAGTGCCGGCAATGCGGACCAAACTCCTTCTCCGCTCGTACGGGGACCGGATGGCCCCTAATAAAGGGCCCCCGATTCCATACTCCTGGAGCACCCTCCACAAGGCATCACGAGGGACACAGTCGAATGCCTTCTCCAGGTCCACAAAACACATGTGAACCGGTTGGGCAAACTCCCATGAGCCCTCGAGTACCCTGTAGAGGGTATAGAGCTGGTCCAGTGTTCCACGGCCGGGACGAAAACCACACTGCTCCTCCTGAAGCCGAGGTTCGACTATCGGCCGGACTCTCCTCTCCAATACCCTGGCGTAGGCCTTACCAGGGAGGCTGAGGAGTGTGATCCCCCTGTAGTTGGAACACACCCTCCGGTCCCCCTTCTTATGAAGGGGGACCACCACCCCGGTCTGCCAGTCCAGAGGTACTGTCCCCGACCGCTATGCAATGTTGAAGAGGCGTGTCAACCATGACAGCCCCACAACATCCAGAGATTTGAGGTACTCAGGGCGGATCTCATCCACCCCCGAAGCCTTTCCACCGCGGAGCTTTTTAACTACCTCGGTGACTTCAGCCTGGGTGATGAAAGAGTCCAACCCCGAGTCCCCAGCCTCTGTTTGCACCAGGGAATGCGTGATGGCAGGATTGAGGAGATCCTAGAAGTACTCCTTCCATCGCCCGATAATGTCCCCAGTCAAGGTCAGCAGCCTCCCACCCCCACTATAAACAGTGTTGGCGAAGCACTGCTTCCCCCTCCTGAGGCGCCGGACGGTTTGCCAGAATCGCTTGGAGGCCGACCGGTAGTCCTTCTCCATGGCCTCACCGAACTCCTCCCAGGCCCGAGTTTTTGCCTCTGCCACAGCTCGGGCCGCTGCACGCTTGGCCTCACGGTACCCGTCAGCCGCCTCAGGAGTCCCACAAGCCAACCACAGCCGATAGGACTCCTTCTTCAGCTTGACAGCATCCCTTACTGCCGGTGTCCACCACTGGGTTCTGGGATTGCCGCCGCGACAGGCACCGCAGACCTTACGGCCGCAGCTACGGGCAGCAGCATCGACAATAGACACGGAGAACATGGTCCACTCGGACTCTATGTCTCCAACATCCCCCGGAATCTGGTCAAAGCTCTCCCGGAGGTGGGAGTTGAATACATCCCTGGCCGAGGGCTCCGCCAGGCGTTCCCAGCAGACCCTCACTATGCGCTTGGGCCTGCCAAGTCTGTCCGGCTTTCTCCTCCTCCAGCGGATCCAACTCACCACCAGGTGGTGATCAGCGGACAGCTCAGCCCCTCTCTTCACCCGAGTGTCCAAAACATGCGGTCGAAGGTCTGATGATACGACAACAAAGTCGATCATTGACCTCCTGCCTAGGGTGTCCTGGTGCCAAGTGCACTGATGAACACCCTTATGCTTGAACATGGTGTTCATTATGGACAATCCGTGACTAGCACAGAAGTCCAATAACAAAACACCACTCGGATTCAGATCGGCGAGGCCATTCCTCCCGATCACGCCTCTCCAGGTGTCACTGTTGTTTCCCACGTGCGCGTTGAAGTCCCCCAGCAGAATAATGTAGTCCCCGGGAGGGGCACAATCCAGCACCCCCGACAGGGACACCAAGAAGGCCGGGTACTCCACACTACCGCTCGGCCCGTAGGCCGAAACGACAGTCAGAGACCTATCCCCAACCCGAAGGCGCAGGGATGCGACCCTCTCATCCACCGGGTTAAACCCCAACACTAGACGGCTGAGCTGGGGGGCAACAAGCAAACCCACCCCAGCCCGCCCCCTCACCCCGTGGGCCACTCCAGAGTAGAAGAGAGTCCACCCCCTCTCAAGGAGATGGGTTCCAGAGCCCACGCTGTGCGTGGAGGCGAGCCCGACTATTTCTAGTCGATATCTCTCGACCTCTCGCACAAGCTCAGGCTCCTTCCCCCCAAGTGAGGTAACATTCCACATTTCCCTAGAGCCACCCTAAGCATCCGGGGATCGGGCCGCTGAGGTCTCCACCTTCGTCCACTACCCAATCCTCTTTGCACCAGTCCCTCACGGTTCCCCCTGCAGGTGGTGGGCCCACTGGGGGATGGCCTCGCGTCTCTCGTTCGGGCTTGGCCCGGCCGGGTCCCGCGAGGAGCAACCCGGCCACCAGGCGCTTTTCCGACGAGTCCCGACCCCAGGGCCTGGCTCCAGGGTGGGACCCCGGCTCCGCCGTACTGGGCGACGTCACGTGCCTCGATTTAGTGGTCCTCATGAAGGATTCTTGAAATAATATAATAATATTGAGAATAATATTGAGACAAATTTACCACCATAGTAATCACAGAAAGGGTTGTGATGAAATGTGCTTTTCATTTTAGATGACAATATGGGATTTTCCTGAGCAGAAAAAGGACAGCAAGACCAGCAACAATAATTATAAAAGACAAATATTAACCAAAGCCTCACAGAGAAAATTACAAAAATATTTAGCATTCCTATGTCTAACTTTTCTTCGACTTTCTAATTTGTCACCCATAGAAACAGTAACAGATGGACTGAATAATGAGAAACAGAAAAAAAAGAAGGTTGGGCTAGGATGAGGGATTGATTGCTGAGTGTCATAAAGAAACACAGAAGAGACTGATTGCAATGTAAAGGAGATTATAGCTTAGAGGAGGGTTCGCTTATGCTGCAGAGGACAGAGTTGAACTTTGAGGAATGAGTTTTAGTGCAATCTGCCCACAGAAAGGCTTCCAGTTTGTTTTTACACCAAAACAGAACATAGGATTTAGTCTTTTGTTGAAAGTTTTAGGTTGACGATGCACTGAAATATGCTGATCATTGTTCACATACAAGCTTGATTACGTTTGTATCTCCACCAACAAAAAACAAAGCTTCAAAAAGTGTCAGTAATGACAGAACATTTCTTCTACCTCTGCAGTTGAAATCAGACGTTTACATAAACTGTATTAAAATACTGAAAACCACGTTTTCTCACTCTGACACTAAATCAGACTAAATGTTTCCTGTGTTAGTTCGGTTAGGATTATCAAAATTATTTCTATTTGGTAAATGCCAAAATAATAAGTTATAGATTTGTATTTAAACCTTTTTAGAATTCAGAGGTTCACATACATTAGCTTATTTGGTTGAATTTTCTTTCAAACTCTTTGACTTGGGTCAAAAGATTAGGCTAACCTTCAACAAGCTTCTCCTAATAGTCTGGAATTTTGAATAATACCTCATGAGAGCCCACAACTTTGCTGCATCTGAGAGCAACTGGTTTCGCCAAGCTGGAACAACTTATTTCTCATCATTAATTGAAGAGAATAAGAATAATCATAGGTTTCTTTTTGGTACAGTTGCTAAACGTACACATAGTCATAGCTCTGTTGAGCCATCCATTCCCTTAACTCTCAGCAGTAATGACTTAATGGGATTCTTTTTAAATAGAATTGATTCTATTAAAAACAAATCATTGGCATACTCCTGAACATGATTACTTCATCCTCACTAAGTGAGACAGCATTGGAAAGTACTGTGGAAACGGATCTGTGTTTGGACTGTTTTGAACAATATTAGCTTCATTTAAACCTTCAACTTGCATGTAAGACCCAAACCCAACCAAATTATTTAAGGTAGTGTTCTCTGTAATTACCAGCCCCGTTTTAGATAAGATTAATCTATCCTTAGTAAATGGATATGTACCACAGGCTTTTATGGTAGCTGTGATTAAACCTTTACTTAAGAAGCCTTCACTTAATCAAAATGACTTAATAAATTACAGACCTATATTCAATCTTTTGTTCTTATCTAAAATTCTTGAGAAATAGTTGCCAATCAAGTGTGTGAGCATTAACACAGCAATGACCTGTTTGAAGAGTTTCAGTCAGGTTTCAGAACTCATCATAGCACGGAAACAGCTCTGCTGAAAGTCACTAATGATATTCTCCTAGCCTCTGATACTGCATTTGATACAGTCGATCACAATATTCTCTTAAAAAGGCTGGAACGTGTTGTAGGGATCAGGGCAATAGCACTAGACTGGTTTAAATCCTATTTGTGTGACAGATTCCAGTTTGTTCATTTAAATGATAAATCATCTTCAAACTTAATTGTGGAGTACCACAGGGTTCAGTGCTTGGGCCAATTCTCTTTACTATATACAGGGGTTAGACAATGAAACTGAAACACCTGTCATTTTAGTGTGGGAGGTTTCATGGCTAAATTGGACCAGCCAGTCTTCATTGATTGCACATTGCACCAGTAAGAGCAGAATGTGAAGGTTCAATTAGCAGGGTAAGAGCACAGTTTTTTTTTTTCATACCAGAGTTCGAAAGAGGACAAATTGTTGGTGCACGTCTTGCTGGCGCATCTGTGACCAAGACAGCAAGTCTTTGTGATGTATCAAGAGCCACGGTATCCAGGGTAATGTCAGCATACCACCAAGAAGGACGAACCACATCCAACAGGATTAACTGTGGACGCAAGAGGAAGCTGTCTGAAGGGGATGTTCGGGTGCTAACCCGGATTGTATCCAAAAAACATAAAACCACGGCTGCCCAAATCACGGCAGAATTAAATGTGCACCTCAACTCTCCTGTTTCCACCAGAACTGTCCGTCGGGAGCTCCACAGGGTCAATATACATGGCCGGGCTGCTATAGCCAAACCTTTGGTCACTCATGCCAATGCCAAACCTCGGTTTCATTGGTGCAAGGAGCGCAAATCTTGGGCTGTAGACGATATGAAACATGTATTGTTCTCTGATGAGTCCACCTTTACTGTTTTCCCCACATCCAGGAGAGTTACGGTGTGGAAAAGCCCCAAAGAAGCGTACCACCCAGACTATTGCATGCCCAGAGTGAAGCATGGGGGTTGGATCAGTGATGGTTTGGGCTGCCATATCATGGCATTCCCTTGGCCCAATACTTGTGCTGGATGGGCGCGTCACTGCCAAGGACTACCGAACCATTCTTGAGGACCATGTGCATCCAATCGTTCAAACATTGTATCCTGAAGGTTGGTGCCGGGGTATCAGGATGACAATGCACCAATACACACAGCAAGACTGGTGAAAGATTGGTTTGATGAACATGAAAGTGAAGTTGAACATCTCCCAAGGCCTGGACAGTCACCAGATCTAAATATTATTGAGCCACTTTGGGTGTGTTTGGAGGAGCGAGTCAGGAAACGTTTTCCTCCACCAGTATCACATAGTGACCTGGCCACTATCCTGCAAGAAGAATGGCTTAAAATCCCTCTGACTACTGTGCAGGACTTGTATATGTCATTCCCAAGACGAATTGATGCTGTATTGGCCGCAAAAGGAGGCCCTACACCATACTAATAAATTATTTGGGTCTAAAACCAGGTGTTTCAGTTTCATTGTCCGACCCCTGTATATGCTTCCAATAGGTAAAATTATCAGGAGGCATGGGATAAATTTACACTGTTATGCTGATGATACTCAGCTTTATTTATCCATAAACCCTGATTGGCCCAACCAGTTAGATAGACCACAATGCAATGCATGTCTTGAAGACATAAAAACTTGGATGACTTTCAATTTTCTGCTTTTAAGTTCAGACAAGACAGAAGTTTTTATCTTTGGACTGGAGTCTTTAAAAAGGAAACTGCCTAGTCAATCAATAAATGTGGATGGGATTAAATTGACCTCTGGTAATACAGTAAAAACCTTGGTGTTATTTTTAACCAGGACATGTCATTTAAATCCTAATTTCCTATTAAAGCACTTTCCCAGACTGCAGATTTACTGGTGGTTCCTAGAGACTCTAGAAGTAGGATGGTTGGCAGCTCTTTTAGTTATCAGGCTCCTCTCTTGTGGAACCAGCTCCCAGTTTTAAACTGTGAAGCTGACACTCTACTTTTAAGGCTAGGCTTAAAACTTTCTTTTTTGATAAAGCTTATAGTTAGAGTGGCTCAGGTTATGCTGAGCTATCCCTGTAGTTATGCTGCTATAGGCGTAGGCTGCTGGAGGACATAATGACCACTTTCACTCTCTCTGCTACATCCTCATACTACTCTCCAATTTTACGTTATTTTCTGTTATTTCAGCTTTTTACTTTATGTTCTCTCTCTGTTTTGTTTCTTCCTAGAAGTTACTCCTGATCTGACTCTGTGTTTAGCTGTGACACCTTCCTGGAGGAACACATAGGCCAAGTTTCTTCTTCCAACAACTTAATGCTCATATTCTACCGATGATACACTTGGCCCCTGTCTTCAGTGTTTAATCATGTCTCTCCTAAACATAGCTACTGGCTGAGCTTCTACTGTGACTAAATGTATGTGCTCTCTTTCATATTCTAGACTTGAAAACTGGCTCAGAGTTAATCGGCTTAGCTGTCTTTCTTTCCTACATAAAGCCACTAAAGGAGTGAATGCTGCAAGTCACTGACTCATTGCAATCTGCTGGGTTTCCTTTGATAGAAAAACTTTTTAACCAATTTGAATGATAAACTGAATCTGAGTGCACTGTTTGATAAGGAGGATTAATTGAAATGTAAATACTTGACTTGAAACCCATATGATTCAATTGAATTGACTTTTTAAAGTGCCTTGAGCCGACATGTGTTGTGAATTAGCGTTATATAAATGAAACTGAGTTGAATTGAGATATTCAAATGATCAAATGTAGGGAAAACTAAAATGTAGAACACAACACCATACACGTGTATTAAATATTTTCTTGTGATCAAAAATTCACTCTGCAGGACTCCTTTCACTACAGGGAAGTATTCAGATATTCAAACCTGCAAATGATCAGAATTTGTCAATTAGAGAGCTAAACCACTGAAAGTATTTTGGTTTTAAACAATTACACTGTTAAAACTATAGTTGACCTTTTAGTGTACTGTAATAAAAGCCCTAAAAATAAATAAAGCAGCTTGGATGTTTTGTACTTACAGTGGAGGTGGAGATAATCCATCCAGAACAGCACAGTGGCATCAAACTTTAACATGGAATTGCATACAA
Organism: Crenichthys baileyi; assembly: GCA_036173005.1. NCBI lineage: Eukaryota > Metazoa > Chordata > Actinopteri > Cyprinodontiformes > Goodeidae > Crenichthys > Crenichthys baileyi. The sequence continues at coordinate 90,905 of JAHHUM010001333.1, read as the reverse complement.
TAAAATTAAAATGAATTCAACAAGATATAATAAAAAAGCAATGAGAGACCAGCAGGAGCCAATGATCACTGTTGATATTTAGAAGTTAAAACGTTTAAAGTGAAGTTATTTTTTTGCCAATAAAATGTAAAAAACTAACATGCTTGTTTTTGGACATATAATGTAATAAGATAAGAAAACAACATTAAAAAAATAGAATTTTGTTTTGTTTTATATTTCTTATGTATTTTAAAACTGTTTAGTTATTTTTCTTTTGCTTTTTACTTTTTTATTAATTATTTTCCCTATTTCTTTCTTTTTCTTTTTTTAGAAGAGAGATTTGGGCAGTTTTAGATGTTAAAATGGCCTTGAGTGGTCAAGACAATGCCTTACGAATCCCCAATTGAGTTGAGAATATATAGAAATGGCTACGAATTAATTAGGAATCGGTTATGATAATTAAGAATGACCTACGAATTTGTTAAGAATTAACTGAGATTTTTTGGATTCTGGGGTTCTGCACCAAAATTTTGATCAGCTCAAACTTTTGTCACATTTTCCAAATAGATCAAGAATTGCAAGAACTGACTAAGAATAAAAGACAAATAAATTACGAATACAGGAACTTATTACAATTCCACTAAGAATCCTAAAATGTTGACATTCTTCGTGATTTATGTTATTCATGGTCTGTGTGGAATAGTGGCTTTATAGAAGTTAGATAGTGTGGAATATCTTGGATTGAACAATGCCTATAAAATGAAATGAACCATATGTTTAGGTTTATTTTGAGAAGAAAAACTAAATGTTCCCAATCAAGACAAATGATTTATGTGCTGAAAATATATTTTGCTCAGTAATCTTAGCAATTAACATTCCAGTTTTTTGCAGTTGTTGCGGCTGTTAAAGATGCAGACAATGCAATGAGGGCATGAGCATAAAAACAAGAACAGATTTTGTGGACAGATTTAAAAGTGGGTTAGTTGATGGGCCATTATGACTGGAACACTGCAACAACAGTCAGACTATGTACTCATGGACATAGAGATAAAGAACAGGCAGTTCTGACTTCTCTGTGACGTTTTGTCTACATTTATCCCCACATGGCGTTGCTTTAACATAATCTCTAATCCATAGGACCTCTGGGACCTCAAGGGGAATTCATATATAAGTTTTATGTCACATGGAAAAGCATCAGAGAAAATCTGAACAGGTGCAAACGGCATTATCCTCCTTCGGTAGTGAGTAGGTGTTTGAGATTGAGAGCAGGGAATGTGGGACAATCCACACAGCCTTGTGTCGTGGAAGGCTGAAAAAAGTATGTCAGGTTAAATGGAAATCCTTTATTGACTGTACTAGCACCATTTTCTTCTCATGGCCTTCTGCTGTTCTCACAGTTATATGATTTGTTTTCTTTGTTCTTGTGCCTATAATGGCTATTTTTATTACATTTAAATTCATGTCTTTTCACATTTATTTCAGTTTTTTGGGATTTCAAAATAAATAAGTGAATATGATATTCACAGTTAAAATGAGCAGAAACAGAAACCAACCACCCCCCCTCTGAAAAATTTAATCAAATTGTTGTGAATTTCTTTTTTAAGTAACCGCTTCTTTGTACAATATATGTCTCCGTCATAGAGTTACACATATTTTCGCGCAGTGAATGGTAGACAGTTAGAGATGCAAAATCAAAATGACCAACTTGGGACATTTTTTTCTTTCAAACAGCTCTTTGAGTCTTGCATTCTACTTTGCTCCAGTGTTATCTAATCCTCAAGCCCTAGTCAGCAATTTAGGTGTTATTTTTGATGGTCATTCAAAGTTTCATAAACTGGTGGGCTCTTCAGTAAAGAGATGCCTATTTATTGTACAATACTATAGTTTTAAATCTGCTGTGATTGAAGTTGATTTGCTTTAATTTACTTGGGCCTTTGAGTAGAAAAATAAATTGTAGAGGAGAGAAATCTGGTAGCAAAGCAGCTCCTTCCATTGGGCCAATAAAATGTTTGCCATCTAATAATTGGATTCTTTTACAAATACAAAATAAACTAGAAAAAGTAAAAAATGCATTGTCACCGATGGACTACTGCCACTGGCATCCAGTTGCAGGCAGAGATGGTCATTATTATCAAGAACCTTTATGCATCTGTCTTGGGGTTCCCTCTATTTAACCATTTAACTTTCAGTTCAATTACTTCTTCCACCTTGTTGCAATCTACTCTGTCTGGTACGTGTCAAACTGACAACATCGTGCAGGCTGGGAAAAACCTATATGTGCAAAAATAAATTACTACAGCTAATGGAGTGGGGGGACAGTTGTAACTACACTATATGACCTTGGGGAAAGTTTGGAAATTAGAACATGTAAATCAACGGCTTTTCTTTCAACTCTGTTACACATGATGTTACATAGTTTCTGCACCAATGTAATAACCTCAGTCAGGAACACTGAAAGATATCCAATATAAAGTAGCTATTCCCATTTAGTTATTAAGACCCTGTCCCAACATTAAAGTCTTAAGTTTAGCATATAAATCTAAATTTGTTTGTCCCTTTAGAAAATGAGCCCCGAAATCGAAAATTCAACAGTGTTGTAAGGTATTGAATAACACTTTTCCTTTAATAATTTACTTTGAAACATGCTAGGTTTGTGTAAAGTGTCAACTGTGTCCCTTAGCGCTAATAAGAATTTCCTTCTAATGTATTTATTGTTTTATAATTAAAAAAAAAATTGGTTCAGAAGCTAATATCTAGCTTGTTCAGACAGGGCCCAGGGAGTTCTGAAGCTTATCTACCAAAAGCAGTTGCTTTAAGCTGGATTTGTGAAAGAACAAAGAGCAACTTTAAAAGACAACTTTCCGTGTCATTTTCTACCATGTCATACAGCAGAAAAACGTATTTTAAAAGTTATTTTGGGGCTTGATAGATTTTATATGACATTCAGAAGAAGTCAAAAGGAGTGTGTCACAGTATGAGTCGAACCCAGGACCTTCTTGCTGTAGGCAACAGTGCTACCAACTGCACCACCGTGGAGCCCAGGACTGTAATAAGAGAATTTAAAACTATTTGCTGCTTTTGGTAATTTTGAAAAACAAATAATGTTGATGTTTTACTAATGTCTAAGAAAACCTGTTGAAATGTTTTGTTAACAGATGGAATTTGTCCTGAAAGCTAACAATACTCCACCTAAATCTAATGTATTGCTTTGCCTCAAACTTATAATGGTAAATATCTGAACATAATGTGTCATTTAGGGTTTCAAACCACAGACCTTTAAGGCTCATGGGTTGAACCTCTTTGTAATGCCTCTGCAATGTCCTTCTCCATCCCGATCTTACATGGCGGTCTTTTGCAAGGAAACAACAGACTAGTTCCTCTATTTTACCCTTTTAACAGAGCAGCGTATCTCTCTAGAATTCCTCCAACATTCCTTCAGGCTATAGTGTTGACATAACCCTTGACTCATCGGCAGCTCCTTTGTTTCTTTCCTGGACTCTCTGTTATTCACTCTTTCTACCTAATTTTCTGCATGTGTTTTGTCCCTGTCTCACTCAACATCATATTTCCTCTGAAACTATGGCTTGATTCTTACTATTGATTCTTAATATACTTGGTGCTCAGTTTAGTTACAGCATTCACTTCGCTTACAGTTTTGAACCAGTACATCAAAAATTATTATCATTAGTTATCAGTATTTTCCTTACACACATATAGTTGATTAACAAAATCCAGTAGCACTAAAAACTCAAACCTTATTACATTTCTGTTCATCAGTCATAAATGTAAAAATCATAACTCCATCAACAAATATCGATATAATTTTGAAAAAGTCATTCTCCATTCTCTCTTTTTTATGACATTTTATCATTTTATTGTATGCAATTTCTTTTACTTTAAATCGTGGTGATGCACTTGTGCAAAAGAAAAGTAAATTAATGCAAAACTCCAAATGCACCTCACACTTTACAGCCTTGGAATGTGAATTTTTGCTGATTTATGTTTTATTAGTTTAACTGTGATATTTCTATTATTTTTGCATGGATACTTGGAAAGATCTCACCTTATTTTGACAACTCTGTTTCAAGTATTAAATGAAGCCTCGAGCTCCATAAGCTTCGGCTTGTAACCTCAGTTTAGAAGCTGTATTTTGTTCTTTTGTAAACACAAATGCCAGCACGTCTTTATTAATAAAGGTATCCTTTGACTTCTTCCATTCTGTCTACTGAGTTATATGCTCCAAAATATTGAAACTCGTTGAGTCCTATCAAAAGATTAAGTATTTTTAGTTATTCTGACTGAGTTGGTAAACTCCATTTAGATATGTTCCCTAATGATCATGACATGCTTTTGATGATGATTTGCTGTCTGAAGCTGCTATCGTGGAAAAAAGGTAGATTAAATCTCAAAGGTTTTAAGAGTCAACAAAAGATTAAATATTCAAATTTTGAAAAAATTCACAGAAGGATCAGGGGAGCATTCAAATACTACAGAGGAATAAGAGATGTTAATGTTTTGTGAGATTTCTTTCTCATTTCTTACTCTAAAACGTGTGGTGACATCCCTGGTGGATGTAGAAGAAGTTTAGGGTCTGGCAAGGCAGGTAAAGTAGTTGTTTTTCAGCTGATAGATTCAGATGGATGGTACATAGTACACAGGCAAAGACTAAATAACACAATGAGCTGTTTTTGCTTCGTCTTACTCCTCCTGGAGAAATTCTGTTATGTTCCAAGGGACGTATGGGACATGGAAATGGAAAGGGCTCATTTTCAGTGCTGCCATTGTCGATGTGGCTTGTAGAAGCTGCGGACTAAAAGTAATTAGAGAAGGACTTCTGGTAGGCCTCAAGGGAGTTCTGAAAAGCCGTTCAACAACTCAGAGAGGGAAAGCAGGGTACATCCCAACCTGTGTTCTGTTTGAGAGGGGAACTGCAGACTTGGACTGAGATTATTGTTGGGCAGTAGAAAGAGCACTTTTCCACTGCCTTGTTGTTCAGAAATCAATCCGAACAAAAAATACATTGTGGAGGAGGCAGAATCAGACTCTCAGGGCAAGGCATGCCGATCACCATGGTAGTGGACGCTGAGGTAGTTCAAAAAGTTCCCCAGTTATAGCACATCAAGGCACCAGAGGTGGACAAGATTTGCTCGGATATGCTCACGACTCTGTATCATTGCACTGTCGGGGTTGACACAGCTCTTCTGTTATTTAGAGGACTCCAACAACTGTGGGATGGCAAATTAAGGTGATGGTTCCGATTTTTGAGAATGGGGATCATAGAGTGTGTGCCCTCATGGAGGTGCCAAAGGGTTCATTCGAGTTTTGTTTTCTGGTCTAAACTGTCACATTGAGGTTTTTGGGTGGACCAAAGCGCAGACAAGAGCTTGGCAGCAGCATTGTGAATCGGTCTTCAGTGTATTTCCCAAGTTACAAGGTGAAGCAAAACATAGCAAACTCACTGCAGGTACAAGGCATTAGTACAGTCCAAAACTTACTCGAGTATAAACTGCAGGAACACAGCAGAAACACTGAACTCAATCAGCGGGTTCTGAATGGGTGTGAAATGAGGAACCAGCAAAGAACACATAAACCAGACTAACTAATATACTAAGGGAATACAAAAGGCAGGTAATCAAAGGAACAGGGAACAGGTGTGACAAGGAGGCAGGGAGGCAGAAGGAACAGGTGAAACAAATACAAAGACTGAGCAAGGGCGAAGTGACTAATAAACAATAAAGAGAAACACAGACCGAGCAAACCTATAGACAAAGATAAATAATCAAATGAAACATAAGAAAACTAGAATAACCATGAACTAAAGTAAACAGAGAAACTAGAGGGAACAGGAAAAACCTAAGAACAAATACCTAACCATAAATAAATACATAGATACTAAAAGAGGAACTAAACTAAAGAATCCAAGGAAGACCAGAACTATAATAATAATTATAATAATAATATCACACAAATTAAAGAGAAAGCAACTACTAAGAAACTAAAAATGAGAGAAGAGAAACACAACACACAGGAGGCAGTAGAGGGAAACAAAACTAACAAGAGGCAAAAGGAAATAGACTGCAAAACCCAAACTAGAAACACCTGGACGAAAAGTAAACAACACAAAACCACAAACAAAAGTCCAAAATGTCACATCCTGACATAAACAAGTTTTGCGTATATGGAAATGGCTTTTGACCATGTCCCTTGAGGCATTTTGTTCAACATTTTGCTTTTAAGAGCCTATTTAATCCATGTATACCCAACACCATACCTATCTCTTCCTCTCTCTCTGTCTCTATATAAAAAGTCATGTTTTCTGCAGGATAAGCGGGAGACAGTGAATGGAAGCACCCTCTTTTTCTAGCATTAAACAAATTCAGTATCCCTCAGTTAGGAGTGGTTAAATGCTGTTAAATGCAGTATTAATGATACTGTTCTCGACATTACATTTTAATTATTGTTGCAAACATGCAACAGGTTTGTTATCATTGGTGTTTAACCTTGCCCAATTTGCCTTATAATTAAACGATTTATAGTCTGTTCTATAAATCGATGTTAGTGTGTCAGTGTGCAGGTATACAGAGAGATGATATAAGTCACAGTGTTTGATCTGTAGTACAGTGCAGTTATTAGCATTGTGTGTCATCAGTCCTCACTCTTGGAAGGTGTCCACACTGTTTTTTGCCACCCCAACATTGGATTTTCTGTTTGTCAATCTTCTGCCCTTGTTTTTTGGGCATCTGCTCTGCTGTCAGTTGTCGGTTGTCAGACGAAGCATAAACTGTCACCCAGCTGCTAGGGTTTTATGACTGAGAGTCATCGTGTTAGCCAGACAAATGAGACAGGGTTTTTCCTTTTTAATCAAAAATAAAACCTCCTTTTTGCACAGTATGAATCTGAGGCTTTCTTTCTTTATTTGCCCTTAAATTTGATGTCAAACTCAGCTTTGTTTGAGGAGCAGTACCTATAGGAACCCAGGCATGCTAAGTCTCTTATATTTTTCTGTTTTGTGTCCAGCTGGATCACTGGTCTGAGAACATACTATTATATAACTTGGACAAAGTCAAATCGTTAGTGGCGTGTTTCCTGCTTCTATGTATCTCTTCACACAGTGACCTAACAGTTCTGTTTTTAGATTGTGGGAGTAAGCTGGAGTTTTCGGGAGAACCCACACATGCACAGGGAGAACATACAAACTCCAGGACCTTCTTGCTTCAAAGCCGCAGTGCCACCAACTGCGCCACCTTGCTGCCATAAACATAAAAAGATTTTTCTAATATGCTTAGACTCACAGTTACAATTGGCAGTTTTTTTATAGTGTCCAAAAGAAATACACCAACATTTCAAATGTTCCTTGCTTCCAACTGATTGGCGTGTTTGTGTGGGAAGGTATGATGCTGACACTTTGTGGTTACTTATGGGTATTACAACTCAGTGCATGGCCTTTTCTCAAGCATGAACAGCCTTGTATTCTCTGCATCCTGTTGGTGAAACGGGGACAATGCAAATTGTACAGAAGTTCATACATTAATATAAATGTCTCTATAAAGTAGAAACTGAGTGGAGAGGAAGATTTGTCCTGAGAAAGGTGATAATGAACAGCTATTGTGTAAAGAGATGAAAAAAGGGTAGCTCACCTTTTTTTCTCAAGCAACTTTATTTTTTTATTTAACTACGTATAGGTCATGCACGTTAACAAAATGTTATTCTGCCTGGATACTTCCTTCCCTCCTCCAAGCTGCATTTACAAGATTTTTTGCACGATATCACAATTGTTAATAAGTGACAGCAGGAATATATACAGGACAGTAACTGTCCTACTGACACTATTGCTTCATAACATAAAATGTACCTCAATAGTTTGGTTACACATTTAGAAAAATATAAAGGAAGAACATAAAAAATGTGATGAAATGAGTAAATGATGAATATATGATAGTCATCAAAGAAAAAGATGTGTTATGATCTAAAGACTGCAATATGAAAAGAACAAAAAAAGTGTAATTTCTCCTAATCTGTCCAACGAGGATTAGAGCCTCAGCCTTACTCATGTGGTAATCTCTGGCACACAAACACCACAGCATGGGTCGTGCCAAAACAGACACACATACGAACCTACATAAAGCTCTTAATGTTGGTGGATGGGGATTAAAAAGTACTGTCAATATTTAATATCTGAAGGTAAATTTTTCATATATTTACTATCAGCTAGACTGATGAAGACAAAGGTAGGTTTACTGTTTTCAGAATGAGGGTAAAGATAAAATTTTAGACACCTTCAAATGAAAAGAAAGAGTGAAATGAAAATAGAAGGGCGTTCACGCATCCAAAAAACTAAAAAAAAAAAACACTCTTCACCTATATCAGTGTTTTTTTCCAACAGAATCAAAAAGTTTTATTTTATCACATGAAACTCTGATATATTTTTATAATGAAACATATATACTCAGAAGCAGATCCATGAATTACATTGAGGTTTAGTGGCTGGTTTACCTCAACAGAAGCCAAAATGGATCCTACAGCAGTGGAACAACTGAAGCACTAACACTGAGCACATCACCAGCCATAATGTAGGTCAAAATGTTGTTTACCTATCTAATGAAAGCAAGATAATCCATTCTTGTATTACAAATGCACCAGATGGTGGTGCTGTTGACAGTGGTAGCAGGTACCTGAGACTGTGCAAAATATACAAGCAGGATGGGAATTACAGGGGTTGGACAATGAAACTGAAACACCTGTCATTTTAGTGTGGGAGGTTTCATGGCCAAATTGGACCAGCCTGGTAGCCAGTCTTCATTGATTGCACATTGCACCAGTAAGAGCAGAGTGTGAAGGTTCAATTAGCAGGGTAAGAGCACAGTTTTGCTCAAAATATTGAAATGCACACAACATTATGGGTGACATACCAGAGTTCAAAAGAGGACAAATTGTTGGTGCACGTCTTGCTGGCGCATCTGTGACCAAGACAGCAAGTCTTTGTGATGTATCAAGAGCCACGGTATCCAGGGTAATGTCAGCATACCACCAAGAAGGACGAACCACATCCAACAGGATTAACTGTGGACGCAAGAGGAGGCTGTTTGAAAGGGATGTTCGGGTGCTAACCCGAATTGTATCCAAAAAACATAAAACCACGGCTGCCCAAATCACGGCAGAAATAAATGTGCACCTCAACTCTCCTGTTTCCACCAGAACTGTCCGTCGGGAGCTCCACAGAGTCAATATACACGGCCGGGCTGCTATAGCCAAACCTTTGGTCACTCATGCCAATGCCAAACATCGGTTTCATTGGTGCAAGGAGCGCAAATCTTGGGCTGTAGACGATATGAAACATGTATTGTTCTCTGATGAGTCCACCTTTACTGTTTTCCCCACATCCAGGAGAGTTACGGTGTGGAGAAGCCCCAAAGAAGCGTACCACCCAGACTGTTGCATGCCCAGAGTGAAGCATGGGGGTTGGATCAGTGATGGTTTGGGCTGCCATATCATGGCATTCCCTTGGCCCAATACTTGTGCTAGATCACTGCCAAGGACTACCGAACCATTCTTGAGGACCATGTGCATCCAATGGTTCAAACATTGTATCCCGAAGGCGGTGCCGTGTATCAGGATGACAATGCACCAATACACACAGCAAGACTGGTGAAAGATTGGTTTGATGAACATGAAAGTGAAGTTGAGAATCTCCCATGGCCTGCACAGTCACCAGATCTAAATATTATTGAGCCACTTTGGGGTGTTTTGGAGGAGCGAGTCAGGAAACGTTTTCCTCCACCAGTATCACGTAGTGACCTGGCCACTATCCTGCAAGAAGAATGGCTTAAAATCCCTCTGACCACTGTGCAGGACTTGTATATGTCATTCCCAAGATGAATTGACGCTGTATTTGCCGCAAAAGGAGGCCCTACACCATACTAATAAATTATTGTGGTCTAAAACCAAGTGTTTCAGTTTCATTGTCCAACCCCTGTAGGTAGCAGCTGTTGGGAAAATTCTCCTGATTTAATACTTTACTTTAAGGCATTCTCAGTCCAGCCAATGTACAATGGGGTTGTCATCAATGCTTGAAATGTTTATTCCCTATACACATACTTTGCCACTCTAACTGAATCTCAGTAGAAGCCCTCCACCTTAAAAAGGTACACTTTCTACTGTTAAAAATAGCTTTTTAAAGTTTAGCTTTAAGGGACATAACTGAACGTTCCTCTTCTAAAAATGTACCCAGAAAAAAACAGATGCATTATTGAGTGGGGATTCCCAGCTTACCCAATGAATGTCTTTTTAGACTTTTAGAGGATCCTGAGGAGAACCCCAACTGTTGTCAGTGACATGGACATTGTAGAAAAAGGACCCAGTTGAGATAACTTATGAGCTAACAGTGCAAACCGCTTCAGTGACATGCAGTCTGTGCCTCTGAAGAGTTTATCTGTTCACAATACCTGAAGGTTTCCAAAGGTGCCGAACAGAATCTCAGCTGGCAGCAAGAATCTTGTACCATTGAATACAGGAACAATTTTATTGTGTCTTATAACAGGGTACTTATTGAGAATATTTGGATGGGGAGGTGAACTATTGTTCCTCCATTTTCTGTAGCTTTTTTCAGAGTTATTATGGGCCTCTCTCCTGCTCCTATGATTAATGCTTTCCTGTTTAGATAGAAGTTCATGACTTGGTAGCTTTGTAGTGTTGCCATACTCTTTGCATTTTCAGATAATAGATTGGATAGGGCTCTGTGAGGTTTGTTGTTTTATACCCTAACCATGTTTTAATCTTCTCCACAACTTTCACCCTGACCTGTCTGCTGGGTTCCTTTGTATTCTTGATGCTGTTTGTTCACTTGCAAACCTCTGAGGCCTCCACAGAGCAGCTGAATATATAATACCATAAAATCACAGACAGTTGGACTCTGCTTAATAATAAGGTTACTTCAAAAAGCAGTTGGTGTGACTAGATTTTATTTGGGGGGAACCTGGTTTAGGAGGCTAAAAGTTATTTTTTTCACTTCACAATTATGTAATATTTTGTGTTATAACAGAAAATTCCAATGGAATACTTTGTAGTTGAGGTTGTAATCTAACAAAATGTGAATAAATTCAAGGCGTATGAATACTTTAGCACGTCATTCTGTTTCTCTCGGTTTCCTGTCATCTAATTAACATCATTCATTAATAAGTTTCTTAAATTAAATTAAAAAAATAAAAAAGCAAATGTTATGTTCATTATTCCAGAAATGTCTTGATTTATCTACTATTTAATCTAATATCTTTGTTTTAGATCTTTTTTCAGTAAGCCATTACTTATTTTTATTCTCTGTTTAATTCCTCTTTCCCATGACTTCACTTTTTTTTGGAGCTATAAAAGCATACCTCTGATGCTTATTTCTTCCACTCGCAACCCCATCACTCTCATCGCCTGACAGCATAGCTCTTTTCCTCTAATCTGAAATTCTAGGGATTAAACAGGCGGCCAACTCTCCATCCATAATTCCTCCATCCCCACCCCCTTTTTCTCCTGCAGATTTACACACACAGATTCAAACACATACTTCCTGAGAGTTCTGCCAGACTAGTCAGTTTGAGAGCATAAATATGATGTTTGGGAGGCAGACAGGGGACGACGGGTGAGATGAATTAGATATAGTTGAACCAAATTCAAGAATTGACTGCAGATAAACAGGAGCTTGTGTGTGTGTGTGTGCGTTTCTCAGAGAGGGGGGGAGAAAAACAGAGAGGGAGAGAGAAAAAGGGTCAAGTCCTGCAATCACAGCCAGAGTCAGGCAGTAGCAGGATGTTTCAGCCCAGATATGACCCAGTGCTCCCGACCCACCCTGTCAATCTCTCTCATCCTGCTATTCCATAATGTCACACCAAACGTTTTAAAGCTCAGGAGTTTAGGATTTAACGTAGCACCACACACCTGCTTTACATTTCAGTGGACCAATAGGATTCGGGGAACGTGAACTGAGAGGAGTCGCGTTTAGTGACAGTAGTGCATTTTCTGTCCTCTTGAAAGGGGTTGCCCCCTCGGCGTGGGATGCACAGGATCTAGCATGGATTTTGGAGTTTTATGTGACTTTTGAGCAGAAGTGGGGAATAAAAGGAAAAGGAGGAGAAGAAACCTTGGATAAGTGCTACGACCACCAAGGAAGAAAGGGTGGGGGGGTGGAGACAGGTGGGGAGGGTGATGGGAAACATCAACAAGGCTTCTAACAAGGACAATAACAGGAAAACGGTAAGTACGCTTTAACGTGAGATTAAAAAAGAATACAGTGAATCGTAAAAGTATTGAACCTCCACATCTTGTCACATTTTGTCAATCACAAGCTTTGGATTTTGTGTCAAAGACTAATACAGAGTAGTGCATAATTGTGAGGAAAATTTTGCATGGTTTTCAAGTTTTCTCAAATAAAAATCTAAGCAGCATAGTGGGTTTTTGTAAAACCACCCCATGTGCTGAAGCTGCAAGTCGATTGGAATGTTTTTCCACCAACTTTTGCAAATCTAGAGAGCAAAGGTTTCGACCAGTCTTCCTGCCATTGAATTAAATTTTGATCAATCCTTTGACTGGGCCCTTTGGAAACATTAATATGCTTTGATCCTAACCATACCATTTTACTCTGGATGCATGTTTGGGGTTGTTGATTTGCTTGAAGACGAACTTCGACCCATCTCAAGTCATTTGTAGCCTCTAGCAGGTTTTCATCCAACACTGAACCAATCAACTCTGACTAGCTTCCCTGTCTCTACAGAAGAAAAGCATCCCCACAGCATCATACTGCCACCACAACGTGTTCAATGTGATCTGTAGTATTTTTCTCCCCATATTTAATTTTGCATGTAGGCCAAAACTTAGTTGTTTTTTTTTTGTCTCATCTGGTCAGGCCACCTTTTGTGACATGTCCGTTGTGCCCTCTACATGGCTTGTGTCAAAATAAAAATGGCACTTTATTCAACATTGCCTTTTTCTTGCAATTCTTCTATAAAAACCTGATAGAATTGTAGAATTTTAGACCAAAAGTTCTCCCGTCCACAAATTCCCCCACATTATCTGTGGCTCCCTACAACACCTATGGAGTTATTATTGGCCTCTTGGCAGCTTTTTTCAAACATACTCTCCTTGTCTAGCCTGCCCCTTTACGTCAACGGCCACATTTGCAGTTTTATACTCCTTCCATTTTCAAAGATGGGTTAAACAGTGCTTCATGAGATGTTCAAACCTAAAATATTGTTTATTAACTTAATTTTCTTTTAGTTTTCTCTATAACTTCATCCCTGAACTGCCCTGTGTTTCTTGGTCTTTATGAGAATAAAGTTCAGAGACTTTTATACTGAGACTAAATAAGTGGACTAATTAGGTCAGTCCTAAAAGCAACTGGTTGCCTGTAATTTTATTTAGGGGTATCAGAATAAAGGGGTGTAATTATATATGAAAATTGAAAAGCATGTTTAAATATTCCTCCACTTCTTAGTCATGTGCTATTTGTGTTGGTCTGTCACAAAAAAATCCCAGTAAAATACTTTAAAATGTGTGTTTAGTGGGGAAAAAAGTGGTATGAATTAGTTATCTGCTATTTGTGTTACATAGCCATTTGTTGTTCAACATAATCAAAACATTAATTTTTATTGACTGCTTGTTTTCACAAGAGTATATCATAGTGTTGATCCGACTGGTTCCTCTTGTCCAAGGGGGCTTCACCCGTACAGCAAAGTGACACACCATTAGCAGCGGCCATGCTAGGTTCCCTGGGTGTTGCAGGGGAGGTGGACACAGAGGAGGAGGAGGATGAGGAGGAAGGAGGGAGCAGGCGTGAATTTGATGACCCCCTGTGCACTCTGGTTAAGAACTGCAACATGCTGCACAACATAGTGGGGCCAGCTTGTATCTTCCTCAGACAGGGCTTCGCTCAAAGCCAGCTTGTATGTATGACACTCGCCTGCACATGCGTTTACACCCACTCAGTCACAGCAAGAATTGTTATTGCAAGAATATTACAGTGATCCACTCTTTTACACTTTGACCCAACTATACGGGGCAAGGTGAAGTCAAAGTCATCTGCCTAGTCATCTTTACAATCAACATCACAGTCATTACCCACCCATATTATTCCTATATGTATGTCCATGTTTTAGTAAAACTATGTCTTAAGAAAACATTTTTGTTGTAAAAGAACGAAATCACTAGTTATGTTTTGGTTGTTTCTATTGTATCTACTTGTTGAGAGCAGTGTAATTAAACACTGTGAGAAATTTGGTACTTTTTCAGATGGATACCATACAAATCATTTTACACCATAACTTACCAGAGAAATCAATAATAATATTTTTAATAACTACCATAATAAGAGCGTTTTTTGGAGCTGTAGGGCACCTGACAAACAATATGGTTCTGTGTTGAGTCAAAGGGATAAATATTTAAGATTTTGACTTATTTACTTCTTTATATATAACAAATGAAAGCTCTATTATTACATTTTAAAGCTGCCCTTGATTGTGTTTTAAGCAAACTGTCAACAGAGTAGGATAGTACACCAAAGGCTTCTGCGCCTTTACCAGGTTATCTGACACATACAGTTAAAATGGACATGTGTAACAATCGCAGCTGGTCAGTCTTGAAACAACAGAATACCTGCCTTCATTAAAAACAGTTGTTTCTGTTGGACATAATATGTTAGACACATTGTTTAAGTGCAGCACATGGAAAAGAATGATACATTTCTCCACCCTTTTGAACATTTTGTGATTGTTTTGGTAGCGGAACTGCAATGAATACCATTATTTATACCTGCAAATGGATCAAGACCCCCTGTAACTATTGGTACCTCTGGTAAAGATGAATAAAAAGCCTAAATATTTTTTTTAGTACACTAGCATAATCTCAGCATAAGTAAGTAAATAAGGCTAATTTAATCTGTGAGGAAAAATCTTCCACATTAAGAAATATCACTGGCACCATATTTACTTACACCAATTCCTATGACATAAACCTACCTAAAACAGTTTTTCTTTTAATTTATTCTCTAAATTTGTAGGTATATCAGAGTGGCCCTGTGAGGATCATTTATTGAGTTATTGATTACTCTGTTATCAGGGACATGAATAGGAATTGACAAAAAGGCAATCTTCTCTTAGTCTCTTTTTAAAGTAGGAAAGACAAGAGAAAATTTCATTCAAACAAAGCAGATGTGTGTAAATCTTTATGACTCAGAAAATAACTGCAAAACCATAACCACTTGCCTTAACTTGTACAATCTGAACAACATTAAAACAACTGGAACTCACGCAAACTAGAATAGGTTTATTTTGGCACCATGCACAATGAACAGAGCTGTTGTCAGACAGATTTCTGACAATAGTTTGAAATTTCCAACTAACTTCCTTAACAAATATAGTCTTCAACTATGCTATGCTGTTAGTGTAGAAAACATGAACAGATACAGCTATTTTCATGTTACAAACTTTCTGAGTTGAACTGACTTATTCTTGAGAAATAAAAAAAGCTCATTCTGATTTTATTTGACCCCATGGGAAAAGGGAAATACTGGAATCCCTAGACAGAGAACAGAGGGTTTTTAATCCCCGCTAATGCTCTTTTTAATGATAAAATTGCAAACAAACAAGTAGCTGAAAAAAATGCTCTTAACACTTTGATTTTACGGTGCACCCTTACCAATTTGGTGTTTATGGTAGGATCTGATTTTAGCTTGACTGGTAAAGCTTTTGGTCTTTGTGCATAGCATGGATCATTGACCAACGCTTCAAATGTGACCAGAGGGACCAGATTGAAATAGGATAGTTCAAATTACATAAATCCAAGTAAGTTATAGTAAACAAACGTGTCTTACATGTGTTAATTTAGCCCGTTCAGGCGTATTGATCTCTCTCAAAACAAAAGCCAACCGAGCAGCACTTCAGCTGCAGATGAAAATAAGCTGCAGATAGGGAAATGATAAACCGATAAGCCTTCATGATTTGTAATACAATTTACGGCTGTAATCTCCCTGCTGCTGTGGTGTCCGCGGTATTCTCTAATCCAACCCTTTAATATTTCTGCTGCTCCTGATGTCACGACCGCTCAGAACAAGTAGTGAACAGACTTATCCTACCATAACCTTTTATTCATGCATGAAGCCAAGTCAGCAGTAACTCAAAATTCTGTTCTCTTCTCATCTGTTTGACATTTTTCACCTTCATTTAATGTAAATATAAGTTTGACTGATTGTTTAATAAAGTGGTTGTTTTCCAGGATTTCACAAAGTGCCATTTTATATTAAAGCACACACGTAGGCAGAAAAGTAAGCGTTAATCCACTAAGAATATCTGATGGTGTTGTGCATCTGCCAGGCTTATACAGTTCAAATACTTAACATGGAACATATTCACGACATACTTTCTCCACAGCTGGACTTAGAAAGGCTGTTAAGGTCAGTCAGATCAAAAACCGCATAATCCTGTTGTAGACTTTTAGCTCACACAGATGAAAGGTGAAAGGAAAAAATATGCTTTAGAGAAATGGGAAAGTGAAGGAGTAAAACAAAAAAAGGGTTTCCAGCTATTTGTTTTTTTTTTTTGCATATTGTCAGTGATATGTACCTTATTGTAGAGACGGAGGCTAAAATTGTAACCTGGCTGACTTTTTTTTTGCCTTTCTTTTTTATTGCCTGTCTCCTACTCACACCAACACAGGACAGAGACCTACGACCAGAGGAAATGGAAGGTAAAGAAGTATTAAAAGCTCCACTCTCTTTCCTTCTGTTTGCTAAAGTCTGAACTTTAAAGTGCAAAGATTAAAGGTTAAAAAAAACATGGATTTTGTTCATTTTTACTTTATCCATGTTAAATAAAAATATAGGATTATTTTTCAGAGCAATATAGTGCTTTTTTTCACAGTTCAAACCACTGTACCTTCCCTTTTAAAAACATGTTTGTGTACACACACACACACACACATATAATATATATATATATATATATATATTATATATATATATATATATATATATATATATATATATATATTAGTTTAATGCTTGTGCTATGTCTTCATTAGTGGTGTAACATGCTCCTGTTTCTGTTTTGATCCTATGTGTATTTTCAAAGCAACGTTATCTGCTGTGGCAATCTTTTTGTTTCCTGGAACTTTGTCGGCAACTGTTTGCTGTAGCCAACTTCTTATATTTTTCAACTGTAACTCGTTCAAATTTGTCGCAGTTTATTTTGTCCTTTGCTCATATTATGCAAAGTCATGTTTCATTAGGTCTTTTAAAAAACCATGCTTCAACATAAAATATTATCAAAACTAAACATTTTCAATAGAAATTTTCAACACCTTTAATCTGTTAAAAAGATCGGTGAATTAGCTGACACAAATATTTTAACAAAATGTTACTGTAAGCAAGAATTGAATTATGAAAGTAAAGCCACTGAGTTAAATGTCAAGTCACTTTAGGTCCACCGAGCTACTGAAAACAAAATGCAGATGGGTCCAGGTATTTCAGTTAATGTCTTTTGCCATAATCACTGAAAACTCCCCCTGTGCTTTGCATGTCTTTACAGCAGCAATAAATCTTTCACTTTATCAATTTCCTCTTGTTATTGCCCAAATCTTCCTCTACCTGCAGAACTGCGTGAGGCCTTCAGGGAGTTTGACAAAGACAAAGATGGATTCATCAGCTATAAGGATCTAGGAGAGTGCATGAGGACTATGGGATATATGCCGACTGAAATGGAACTTATTGAGCTCAGCCAGCAGATCTGTGAGTCTTCCAAACACAAACCCAGTTAGAGAAAATTTCTGTTAAAATATTCTCCACAAAGAAGTCACAGTGAAGGTTAAATAAATATACTGCCCATGGAGTTATTGTTGAGACACACAGATTTTCTTTTCTTCTATAATTTGATACAAAACATCCCACAATGTGCTTATTTGTTTTCAGTCATTGAATACAAATAGAACACAGGTTTTGACTGTATTAGAAAACAAAGTAACATATCATTTTGTTTTACAGGTGGTGGCAGAGTGGACTTTGAGGACTTTGTGGAACTAATGGGCCCCAAAATGCTTGCTGAGACTGCAGACATGATTGGAGTAAAAGAGTTAAGGGATGCCTTCAGAGAGGTTAGCAGCAGCACATTGCTAAACTTTATAGTGTTTCTTTTTTTTTTTTTTGCATTGTCTTTAATACCAAAACTGTTTTGCCATCAAGTTTGACTCTGACGGCGACGGTCAGATTAGCCTTGGAGAACTAAGGGAAGCTATGAAGAAACTAATGGGTGAACAGCTCAACCACCGTGAGATTGATGAGATCCTGCGAGATGTAGACCTCAATGGAGACGGAGAGGTGGACTTTGAAGGTGAGGTATTATTAAACTTTTAAAATATTACAGTACCTAAGGTAGTCCAGCAACGCCTTCCTATACATCTGAAACTACAGCGTATGAAATATCACCAGCTAAGCCAGGCTGATATGCATTTTTTTTTACTAATATCAAAACATTCTGTGGCATGTACATCATAACTCTGACACACCACATATGTTGCACATATACAACACTGCTACCGAGTGTTGATCTTTCAACCCAAAATGGTCAGGACAAGTTCAGGGGAAAAAAACTAAACATGATTGTAACATCACAAAAGATTTCTTTTTATTGTTTTTGTTGCGGCACTAGTGTCCTTTATTTTTATGAAAGTGACTTGACAGAAGATGGGAAGAGAGAGTGGGGGAGGACATGCAGCAAAGGTCAACGGCCCAGGACTTGAACCCTTGACAGGCTGCGTCGAGGACCAAGGCATCTGTACATGGGTCACATGCTCTACGCGCTCTATTGTTGAGCCACCCTGATGAAAATTAAAAATAAAGTTTTCCATCTTTCCACAGAATTTGTGCGGATGATGTCTCGCTGAATCTCCTGCAAGCCTTGATCTACTGCACTGAAACCAACATGGACCAGACAGTGTATTGTTAAGTCTTTTCAAATGTACAAAAAAAATTATTGGTCTCTGTAATTTCTCACTTACCTCTCAGGTAGACCCATTAGTTTATTTCTCCGTTGTAAAAATGTATAATGTGTAACAGATTATAGATTAATGACTCCAATGCTTGTCAAAAGAAATAAAAAGTGAAGATTTTCTAAATGTATAGAGTTGTCTCTTTCAAACGTTGACAATGTGACATTGGCTGGAATTGAAAGTTCATTTAGACATAATATATTCTTTTGTTTATTTTTTGCAAGTTGCGTGATCAAACAAACCTGTACATTTTCAGATAAATGTTTAATTTTACTCTAACTGTAAATGTAGCATTGAAATAAACATGTAAATGTACCATCTACATATTAATAAACATAACCCAGATGTTGTCTGTTGTCTGCCTGTTGTCTATCCTGCTCCCACTAGAGAGACAGAGTGGTTTGGGAGAGCAAGTACAGTAGCTTATATGCAAATAACCATATAAATACTTTAGTAACAGTAATATTATCATTTCTGATCTCTGCCAAAAATTCAGGTCTATAAAATAATTTCTTTCTTCATGACATCCTGTCTATCTCTTGGTACTTATTTTTGCTAATGAAATGTTATTATTTGTACAGTCATCAGTTAGACCATGCCATGGAGTATTTTATTTGAAACATTTTTAATTTATTTATTTTAATTTTGTTTTTCAGAAAATTACATAACCAAAAAGTACAAATATGCATAAGAACAAGGCAGGGCAGGTAAGATAAGTACCTGTGCAGATATATATTTCCTATTCAAAATAAATCAAAAGTAGACAATCAAATAAAAAAACACAATAAGAAAAGCTAAAAAACTCCTAAAAATACAGCACCGATCAAACCTTTTGACACCCCTGGTAAGCATGTTTAAAAAGTCAAAAAGAATGTGACTCATTTCTTTGTTGATTTGATCATAAATGTCTTGGATCATTGTCTGCTGATTGATCCAATCACTGCATATTTTAGTTTTCTGGCAGAATTCATTAAATGTTTTGAAGTCTCCTGATATTTCAGAGTCCATGATGCTCCCAGCATCAGATATCCTCCACCATAGAGTTTTTCCTCCTCTGAATGAATTTACTTATATTAAAAGACAGATTTTTCAAAATTTGTCAGTATGAGATCATTAATATGTTATTACTACAAAAGGCTTATTACTACAACTTCAAAAAGCTTTCATGTTTTTTTCCTAAACCAATAATGGAGGTAAAATTGGTGAACAGTAGAGGTTTCCACAAGTCCATGCATAGCCAAGTGTAAAAGTCCTAGAGCCAAACACCAACATTTTCAGAGCTTGTTACTGGTAAGAGGTGACCGATGATTATCAAGTGTTTGACTGAAATTAAGATTGAATAGCCTCTCATGTATTTTGGCAAGCACAGTTGCAATATCCACCTTATTCCTATATCCCCGTGATGCTTTGAGTGAATTGCGTTCACATCTTCCAAACATGCAATCTTTCATGTTAATAAACAGTCTGTCACAGATCAAATATTGATTATATCAATAATATCAACTTTAACTTGTTAAATGCTGCTCTTTTCTCTTTTGCCCCTTTTCCACTAGTCACTATTCAGCACGGTTCGACATGGCTCAACTCGCTTTTTAAGCTTTTCAATTAGTAACGGTCATGTGGAACCATTATTCTTTATATTACCTGCTTGCTTGCAGTTGCTTTTCAGACTGTGGGGCTGCCTTGCTATTGATGATCCTGCCCACATTGAGATGATACTTAATTGTTATGGAAAACGTACCAAACCGTGTAGAGCTAACCCAACCCAAGTCGAGTAGAGTAGGTACTAATGGAAAAGAGGCATTTCGAAGATTGGGAGGTTGACCTGAAAAAGATGACCAATCCATCCATTTTCTAAAGCTACTTCTTCCGTACAGGGTCGCGGGGGACCTAGTGCCTCTCTCCAGCAGTCTACGGGCGAGAGGCAGGGTACACCCTGGATAGGTCGCCAGTCCATCGCAGGGCTCAGGTCAATTCAGTTTATTTATATAGCGCCAATTCACAACACATGTCGTCCCAAGGTACTTTACAAAGTAGATCGTAGTAGTAGATCAAGAATGCATTTAGGGATGGAGCTGCTGGTATACAATGACTAGTCATACCAATCATAAAACTTCATACCTGACATTCCCTCAGCAGTGCTAGAAACCTTTTCAGAAGCCACATTTCTTCACCAGTGCCAGGTCAAAGGCAACAATGACATTGGGTGCAAGTTTTCCTCCATGGATATTTTGTTAAATTATAATAGGCTAACATACAGGGTTTTCGGTGGCTGCTTCAAATTTGTCTGGTTTTCTCATCTGGTCATAACAAAAGTGAAATAATCCCCTAATTGCAGGAATAGTAATCCCGTTTCAACTGGGAGTAAATGTTTAACGTTTCATTGCTATATCTATAAACAGACCTTCATCTGAGTGTGTAGCACAACAAGTACTCATGTTAGGACACATTGGAGCTTCACAGGGACATCTCTATAAGAGTGTGATCATCAAAACAGACCAAAAACTAATTTAGCTTAACTGTAAACCAGTTGCTTCAGAATCATAGCTCACTTCAGGCAATTAAATCCCCAAACAAACCACTTGGATGCGTTGCTCTCTACCTTACAGGGAATTGCAGGCACAATCAAAAGTGCAGTAATACAACTAAGAGATAGGTGGATTACAATAACTTATGTAAGAATACCGTGGCCATTGCTTCTGTATGATAAGCCAGATCTACTTGGATCCACCCAGAATTTACCTATGAAGTTAAACAGGCCAAACGGGTAATAATACAATACACAGGTGACCATGAAATATAGCATACTAAAGTTTTGGTTTTTTGGTCCTTTAGCAGTCGACTTTTTAAAGCCTGTGCAGTTTCACTGTAGTCAGTGCTGTAAGAAGCCATTGGTGGAGTTCCTTTCCAAACATAAGGAAGGTACCAGTTCCTCCAGGTGCTAGGGTCAAACTCCACCACATCAGAGAGCTTTCTTGCCTTTTTTAACTGAACATCCCTCTGGATTATCACAGTGACTTGTTCTAACAATGCCTTTTTGTTCTTCATTTCCCTCAAAACAGACATTCCAGTCATGTCAACCTGAACAAAATGGCACAATGGCTTCTTGTCCACAATCTTTACCCTTGTCAGAGCATTAAGTACCATCCTCAAGAAATTGTTCTCCACTGAGCAGCCCTTGGAAACACTGACTACTGTGATATCACTTAGTGCCACAGCGAGACTTGCTACTTCTGTGTCACGTTCATGGCTATGATCATTCTGGACCATCTTATGTGCCTTCAGTCCCTCAGTGTCGAGGATCATGATGCAGTCACAGCCTTGATCCCTACTTACATATTTGTTGACAGTGATCAGCTGCATAAATGCCCCCCTAGTACACATTCCTTTGTTAACAGCAAAGCTGGTCCCAAACATGGCATTGAGCAGAGTTGACTTTCCTGAATTTTCTATGCCAATGACAGAAATAACTTTGACTCTACTGTTGGACTGTATAAGGTAGTGAAGTTCAGTTAAAACACCATCGATCCATTTCATAGGAATGTTTCCTGCATCCCCATCAACAAGCTCAAAAGGCAAACCATCTAGCAGCATCTGAGCAAACAATGTGGGGAGCAGATTTATCTTTTTCCTCAGCTTGCTGAATTCTGGTAGGACATCTTCTGACATGTATACCACTGCCCACACTCTTGAAAAAAATGTTCCATTCGTAAAGAGCAAATCGAATATTGCTGGTCAACATCTGCTATTTTCTCTGTTTCTCTTGGAGACTCTTGTTTTAATGCCTCATATTGAACCAGCAGGGCTGAAAGCTGGTGCCGGGACAAATCCTCCAGTGCCATTTCCATCCATTTGAGAAAAAAGGAGCGGTGAACTTCAGAGACACTTAACCCATTAAGGAAGTTTGATATTGTAGTTGTCATCTCGAACCTTTGCTGCTTCTTTTTGAACTCTCTTTCTTTTTTTTCCAAAGACTTACGGTACTCTTCAGCTTTCAGTTTGCCAACTTTGCGCAGTCTCCATTGCTCTGTTTGCAGCCATGAGATTGCCTTCCAGATGTTTCCCTGAGAAGGCAGTTCTTCATCTTTGAACTTAAATATTTTATCAATACGCTTAGTAGTGTGTTTAACATCTGGGACTTGGATAGGAAATGCTTCCCCAGTCTGGCAAATGATATAAGAGGCATTTCAGAGTACACAAGTCTTTCCTCATTGCTTGATCTTCTGAATCCTTGCTGCAAGGGTGAGATGTTTCGGACAATTTCACGCATAGACCACAGCATCATTGTCAGTTCTTTTGTTTCACTGTTAGGCAGCAGGAGTGGGACTGCAAACTGGCAGAGTACCATTTTCCAAACCATATTCTGCTGAAGGAATTTGTCTGAACACAGAAACAGTCCAGTTATCAAATCCAGAGGGTTGATGGCATTCTTCTTGTCCATGTCCAAATCACTTGACAAACATTTCACACTTCTAGCATTTGTATTCAACATGAAAAGTCTCTTTAGAAAGGCCTCTGGAAGGGATTCTGGTGTTTTGATACTGATCACTGTGTCACTGCAATTAATTTGCAGGATGTTGCTAATTTTGAGCATGATGTCATACTGTTCTTCAAGTCCGATCTTTGACAACATACCCCTGAGGCACAGCTCTGTCAAACAAAAAGATGAAAGCAATAAATTATGTTTTCACATTCATTTAGGGTAAAATACTATGAAACATCTTTCCATCCAGTATTGAAAAGCACTTCTACAACATGTCTTGGGCTGGTCTCAAACCTTGACCAAAGGTACACTACAAAGGATTTTTTTAATCAAGATGTTTAAAAATATATTTTTCTTTGGATTTAGTTCAAACGGAAATGTGGTTTTAAATTACCAGACAATATTCTTTTGGAAAACAACTAAACCTATAAAAACACACAAAAAATAGTTTGCTGTTTTTCGGAGGTTACTTTTTTCATTTGAATTGCACGTTACATTGTTATATTAAATAGTATAGACCTCCATGAAGTGATGACTACGTCAAGGACCATAGACATTTGCTACATTTCACTCCAGCCCAATATCTCCAATATCTTTTACAAACCTTTGACCCTCATTATAACTCACAATGAGGTAGACTTTGAAATATTACCAAAGAACTGACCCACTCTCTTCAGGAAGCTAAACAGACATGGTATTTGTTTTGTTTGAGTTGCATTATCTGTCTTCAGTGTAAACTATCTCCACAGAGGGCTTTTTGTGTTGTTTCATCAACAAATGTCTCTAGGTGCAAAAATATACTTGTTTTAAACCATGTGTTGTGTGATACAGTGCCTTACAAAGGTCATGCGTTTTGAACTTTTCACCTTTTGTCATCTTTCACTGCCAACTTCAGTGTATTTTATTTGGATTTTGTATGATGAACCAACACAAAGCAGTACATAATTTCAAAGGGAATCCATCATTTGTGTAAATTACAAAAGGGTCTTTAAATGGACTTGTGACAGTAATCAGGAATTGATGTGGGATTCCCTCCATGTTTTCTCCTTCGCTCCAAGTTAAAGATAGGGTCGAGGGTTCTGAATAATCTTTTTTCAAATGTTGAGGAGGTGGCACGGCTGCAAGAGGGGAGACAAATAAAAAGAAAGCTTTGGAAAACAATGGAACTTATAATGAACCCAATAAAAAAACATTTTTTGGCTTCTTGACTTTTACCTCTGGAAACACGTGCTTTAACCCATTTGTTCAAATTGCCATTCTCATCTTCTGTGGCCACACTGAAGAAATACTGCTCTCCAAGTTGAAGGTTGTTTATTTCCACTTTATTCAAATCTTGAATGACTAACAAACCTTGTGCCTCAGTTAAAGTGCTCCATTTAACTTTGAACTTCTTAGTCACGTTTAGTTCCTGCGGGCGTCCCCAAGTCAACACCACAGAGGTTGGCTTCACTTTCAGGAACTTGATCTCACCAGGAGGGGGCACTACTGGCCAACAAAAAATAGAATAAGTTACACATTGCTACAATGCACAGGACATCCTGATCTTATAAAAAAAGATTTTTTTCAGATGTACAACAGCAACTATTACATGAAAGAACCCACTCTAAAAACTTTCTGCATCTGCAGCATTTGTTTGATGAAAGCAGCAATCCCCACAAGTAAAAATGACCTACAACACACTGCATCTCATTTGAACCACATACCTGATTTGACAGTATTATATAATTTCCCAGCAAGACCAGGTGTTTTACAGGTCAGGAGGAAGGTCAGTGGCAGTTATATAACTTAGGGATTATACCATCATAAATATCAGAAACAACTTTATTGGCCAAGTTTGTGTGCACAAACACAGAATTTGACTTTGGTTACCATCCCTCACACTGTATATCGACATCAATCCAAGAAACAATAACAGTGTGTAAAACCCTTAAATAAATACGGACAAGGAACCATATTTACAAGTGTGCTTTTTGTGTGTATAAGAAGAGGGAAGGCCGGTTGTGATGGAGCAATATGGCCCTTTGTCCAGCAGACTAGCTGACTACTCTGATAAAGGACCTTTATCCATTTAGTCAGATGTGATCAAAGCAGATTTCAAGTATAACTTGTATGCCTGCTGTTTGTTGTCCTTACAGCATTACTTTTACTTTGGTGTTATTTACGCTACAATATTTCCCTGTATCTAAAATAGATATTTAACATACAGATAATGGTGACAAAAATGCAAAAAACAAACAACAGGTAATTAACCTGCATCATGCTCCCCAAAGTCCTCAACAACATGCACCTATAAGAAAAGTGTATTAATAGCCAGACTCCAGCTACACAATATATTCCCAGTTATTATGACATGTTTACCTGACGCCTTACTTTCTGTAAAATGATGTCATGTCTTTTGTGATTTCCTTCCACACAAATACTGCAAATATGCATCTGATCATTTCTGCAGTAATAATCTTTAGACATCTGATGCAGGCAGCATCTGTCCTGGATCTCATTGCCAATGTCCTTGAGAATGTGTTTTTGCAACACTGTGCCATGTTGAAGGGCGTGGGGCACGCAGAAGAAGTTGTCACAGGTCCGGCAGATCTTTTCAGCTGCATTTTGGTTGCAAATATCACACGTCAAATCACCCTGGCTGAAACAAGAAATGTAAGGAGCAGTTCATTAGAAAAGGAAGACGTAAATAAATCTGGATTATATTTGTCAAGTCCAAACATCCAACAAATGAAGATCCCTTCTAAGCTGTTTCAAACAAAATCATCTAGAATGCTGGTTCTCTTTGCAGGGTCTGAACAAGGTCTTTGACAACATATAATGAACAAGGTGGGTTCCCTCATACCTGTAATAGAGCATGATAGGGAGCAGAGGGTGTTATGTATTAGAAAAACTTCTGTAGTGAGGCTGTGGTGGTTTATTGTAATTATGGCAGGATCCTTTGTGGAGCATGGAGGAGCAGTTTAACCATGACAGTGGGTTCGACATGTGGCTTAGATATAAAGAATTTAAAGAATGAATGTTTGCTTGTAGCTAGAACGCTGTCATTCTCATACAGTGCTAGCAACACTCAATTAAGTTACTCCACTACATAAACTATATTGCCACAAGTATTTGTCTGTCTGCTTGAACATGTACATGAATTTTGATGAAATCTTATTCTTAATCTATAAGGTCTAATTTGTTGATGGACCCACCATTGCCAGTAATAGCAACTTTAACTCTTCTGTAAACATCTTCCACAAGGTTTATGAGTGTGTTCATAGTTAGATGAGAAAACCAGAATTGCAGCTTCCGCTCTAATTCATCCCAAAGGTGTTCAAGAAGGTTGAGGTCAGAACAAATTTTCTCCACTCCAGATTTTATACATCTGTAGCCATGGAAGTGATTGTAACACCGGAATTCACTGATTTGGAGGTTTTACCCAATACTTTTGACAATAAATCGTGTATAAAGTCTCATTAGAGCTCACACTAAATCTTTCAGTTCCACATCATCAAGATGTTATTGCACTGAATTTTAAAAGCACTTTACCAATCATTTTGTGAAACTGTGTCGCTGCTGCGCTGGGAATCCTGAGATATAAGTGATGAATAATCAGAGGTGTCAGATGAACATATGGACTAAGCTATCTCTGGATAGTCCCGTTTGACACTGAAAAGAAAAAACAGCAAAAGCATTTGTCAGTCTGTATTCGTTTCATATTGTAAGGTGTAGATGATACAAGACATACAGGGGTTGGACAATGAAACTGAAACACATGTCATTTTAGTGTTGGAGGTTTCATGGCTAAATTGGATCAGCCTGGTAGCCAGTCTTCATTAATTACACATTGCACCAGTAAGAGCAGAGTGTGAAGGTTCAATTAGCAGGGTAAGAGCACAGTTTTGCTGTGTTTTGCTATTGAAATACACACAACATTATGGGTGACATACCAGAGTTCAAAAGAGGACAAATTGTTGGTGCACGTCTTGCTGGTGCATCTGCGACCAATACAGGAAGTCTTTGTGATGTATCAAGAGCCACGGTATCCATCCGGGAGAGTTACGGTGTGGAGAAGCCCCAAAGAAGCGTACCACCCAGACTGTTGCATGCCCAGAGTGAAGCATGGGGGTGGATCAGTGATGGTTTGGGCTGCCATATCATGGCATTCCCTTGGCCCAATACTTGTGCTAGATGGGCGCGTCACTGCCAAGGACTACCGAACCATTCTTGAGGACCATGTGCATCCAATGGTTCAAACATTGTATCCTGAAGGCGGTGCCGTGTATCAGGATGACAATGCACCAATACACACAGCAAGACTGGTGAAAGATTGGTTTGATGAACATGAAAGTGAAGTTGAACATCTCCCATGGCCTGCACAGTCACCAGATCTAAATATTATTGAGCCACTTTGGGGTGTTTTGGAGGAGCGAGTCAGGAAACGTTTTCCTCCACCAGTACCACGTAGTGACCTGGCCACTATCCTGCAAGAAGAATAGCTTAAAATCCCTCTGACCACTGTGCAGGACTTGTATATGTCATTCCCAAGAAGAATTGACGCTGTATTGGCCGCAAAAGGAGGACCTACACCATACTAATAAATTATTGTGGTCTAAAACCAGGTGTTTCAGTTTCATTGTCCGACCCCTGTAGTTATAAAGGCACAGTTGATGCATGTTTACATATTTTATGGAATTTATAGATTTTTATTATACAACATGTTTTAACTCCACCTACAGGAATATGTAAGAACATTAAATGTTTTATTTTTCCTAATCAATTTTAAATGTGTCCTTAGACTGCTTACTTTTGCACAATGCCTTTAAAACAGCATTTCCAACTGGCTGCTGAAAACTTTAGCTCTAGTATTATATACTCTTTAGACCACATTTGATATGTGTCTGAAATGTGTTTGCTCTGAAAGAATGCATAACAATCTTTTAAATATTGGAAAAACACCTGACACAATTATAGGATTGAGGAACCCGCATTGAAATTAATCCACTACACTTTAAATATCAGCAAATAAATCCTATGATGATTATAGTTTTATACAAGTTACTGCATTTAATGAATTTTACCGGTGGACTATGTCATGAGGGGCCCTGTGATCAGTTTTAACGACATGATATGCAGCGGGTGGTGGATTTCGTACTTTAGACCTTGAAGTCAAAACACGCAGATCACAGTACATAATTTTTTGCAATGAGTAATTGATTAGACCCAAGTATAAGCTAAATTATAGTGTAAGCATACTTGAAAGCGTATGTTGCAGAAGATACAATTCCAGGTTTTCCCCAGTGTCTAGGAATGCCTAGTGATATTTCTCTGTGAGAAAGGGAAATCAGAACAGTTTAGCCTAGAAAAGTGCTAAAAACCCAAGGAGTTGCAGATAGAGAGTGGTAGAAAATAAAGGTCTTGCTTACTTTTTGTTTGAAAAGTGAAGAAGGATTTCCTTTGACAAGGCTGACTCTGTCTCGTAGAGAGAATAGTCACAGTCTGGTTTCTCTGATCTGAAAACATCAGGTGTAAAAATTCCCTGTTTCATGAGAACAACAAGCAGTTTTCCTGTCAAGTGTACACAGTTAGACATTTTTGGAAAGTTTTCAGCAAAAGAAACAAAAATTGAGGAGGTGACCAAGGTGGATGAGGAGAAAGTTGGGATGTGATAGGAAAAGCAACCTAGGTCTATTTCAGGTGACATATTGCCAGAATGTTGTGATAGCTTTTTTAACTGAGTTAACCTGTATTTTAACCTGCGTCGGAGCATCATATCAAGGCTGTCCTGCATAAACTCTGGCTTGGACAAAATATCTGTTACTGTCAAGAAAAGGAAGGACAGGAAAAAGACAAGGAGAGACTGCAGCAATAAGAACGTCACTGGAAAGGGCGGTAATACGGATAAATTGTGCACCGTGAAGCTACTGTGTTTTCAGTATCAACACTGTGGCAACAACCTAACTAAAATTATACAGATTAGTAACTGGGACAGAAAATCCTGACCTTGACCTCTCTCGTTTTAGTCTCCAAATTTAAAAATAAATTAATAGACAGATAAATACATTAAGCACGTTGCATTGACATGAGCATACTTTATCAAGTTTCTAATTTAGGATGTGTTTCCATAAACTTTAGAAAAAAGTAATATGCATTTATTACAAAAATGGAATATTCAGCTTATCTGGTTTTTGAAAATGGAGATGACATTAGTTATTAAAATAAAAACACTAAAGTTTGTGCAGACAAAACTGAGTGTAGGTTCTTGTGGGCTTTCTCTCTCATGGGGATAGGCCTTCTGTAATATTTGTTGGGAATTTATGCACTCAATGTTTATCAACTGTTTTCAGTGTATTCATTTGTTTGTTTTATTATGTTCAGGCCTTTATTTCTATGATGTTTGTATCTTATATTGGGTTGTTGCCCTTGTATTAAGATAAGTTAAAAAGTACTAAAAAAAGAACATTTCAGAGCAAGCTAACTGGCAGATTTATCTTAATATCTTTCGTAGCAAATTGTAAAAAAAGACACAATGGCAATGTGAAACTTACACTGTTTTTGGAATAAAGTAATAAAAATGTGTCATGAAAATATATTTAGCTAAAGAGAAAAGAAGGACGATGAAGTGCAGTAGATTTAAAGGTCTTGCTCACGTTTTGTTTGAAAAATGAAGAGGGATATCTTTTGACCAGTCTGATTCAGTCTCATAGAGAGCGTAGTCACAGTCTGGTTTCCCCGATCTGAAAAGTTAAGTTCAAAAAAATCTGTACCACAACAGCAGGTGAGACTTGCAAAATACAAAACAGGTAACACCATCTAAAAATACAATGAATCCATGTACAAAAAAGAAAAAACAGAAAACCTGAAATCTGGTATATGTTATCTTACCGTTTGCCCTTGAAAGCTAAAGGATGTTCAATAGAGTGTCCAGACTTGGCACTCAAGGATCCACTGGCATCTGACTTTAGTTTCTTCAGTCTGAAATCCCTTTCATAGGGACACATTATAATATGTTGAGACATATGGTACAGTCATGATAAAAAGAAGGAACAGCCTCTGTCAGTTTTACAGTTTCAATGTATACATGATCTGGTCTTCACCATGTTCTAAAAGCATTTCGGTAAAAAACATTAAACACCGATTATATCAAGTCATTATTTTTAATTTTTAATATAAAACCAAAATGGAAAAAAAAAACGAATAAAAAGTAAGCTGAAAACTACGGGCCTGGAAACTTAGTAAGCTCAAAAACACAAGATCTGTGCAAGATATGTATAGCCATAGACTTTCAGTGCAGTGTACTTTAATTTTATCAAGACATGCTTTCAAACAGTCTGGTTTCCCTGATCTGAAAACATTAAGTTAAACAAAAATCTGAGTTTAATGACTAGAACATAAACCTGTCAAGCTTCCACACAACAGAAATTCTAATATTTATTTAACAAATCTTAAGCAAAAATGAAAAAAAAAACAATAAATAGAAAAGATTTTGAAAAGAAAAATGGAATACACTGTAAATGTCCTGTGTTACTATCAACTTCTTGCTCAAGGATCCCACAACAACAAAACTCGATATTAAATTACATTCATCTTTATATATGTCTAATAAATCTCATGTTATTGTTGCAAAGATAATTTAGGTAAATAAGTGTACAAACAGACTGTATTGTCATGCTATCGTGGAGCAAATTAACAAAAGCAGGACGTTAGGACGTTAAACACACTACTAAAGGTAAAGACAACATCCTTCAATCTCAGTGAAGGAGTAAAGGAAAACACTGGCCAAGAGTGACCATTAAAAAAAATATTACCAATTTTAGCAGGTGAAAGTTGAAATATACAAAACAGGTAATCCCAATATACATCCAAGAATACAACAAATCCATGATCAACCATAAAAAAAAGAAACAGAAAAACATTAAAACTGTTTTATGTTATCCTACCTTGTGCCCTTGAAAGCTAAAGGATGTTCATTGGAGATTTCAGACCTTGCACTCAAAGATCCGCTTAATTGTGACTTTTTCAATCTGAAAGGCATTTTATTGTTATTAAAGAAACAATATAATGAAGCTTGTTGAATGATGCACAAATACTATTATTTAATAACACACTTCCAATTCTCATTACTTAAATACTCATTATGTTCGTTTTTTTCTGATATCTCAGAATTTGTTTTAATAGTATTGTGATCTCAAATATGGAAGTCCCTCTTACGTTTTGTCTTTGTCCTTTAAGCCAGAAGACTTTTCTGCATGCTGTTTTTCAAGGAATGTAGCCACAATATTCTTGACATCCCCCTAGCAAGAGTCATGAGTAAAATCAAGTTTAGGTATGTGCTAAATATGACATGAAAGTGTATGAACAAACGAGCTAAAGTGCATTCCCAAGCTCACTACAGTTGAAGATGACATACAGTTGAAACCATTTATTTTACACACTATATAAAAAGACAGCTTTTTTCTCACCGTTTGACTTTCAGTCAGACTAAACTTTTCCAACTGAAAGTCAGAAAGGATCACTGAAATTATTTATACTAAATGCCAAAATAATGACAGAGAATTTATTTGAGAAATTCGAAGTTTAGATACACAAAAATGTTGACACACCCAAATTATCTGTGCACTGTGGTGCTATTAGCACCACAGTGCATTAAACTGATGGCTGGAGGTGGGGCTTGAAGCCATAGCTCCAGGTTCAGTGGAAACACAGCAGATACTGTGCCTAAAAGAACGAGAGAGAGTGGAGCCACAGCGCCTATAAAGAGCCAGTGGAAAAGGGGCATCAAAGAGCACCTAATACAATTAGTACCCTAGTAGCTCTTAAACAGAGCACATTTCATTCATAATATTGTA
This sequence comes from Crenichthys baileyi, assembly GCA_036173005.1. NCBI lineage: Eukaryota > Metazoa > Chordata > Actinopteri > Cyprinodontiformes > Goodeidae > Crenichthys > Crenichthys baileyi. The sequence goes on along the minus strand of JAHHUM010001333.1, from coordinate 58,601 downwards.
AATATATCAAATTGTTCACAGGTTATTTGTGTGAAATTGCTGAAAACATAATACAAAGACGAATCTGCACATGAAGGAAGGTGAACTAATTTAGGTCCAAAATGTTTTGATTCATGTTGTGAGCGATAAGCGGTGAAACCTACTACTCTGTTCCAGTGTCAATTACACTCATGGAAGATGGACAGGAAAAGATCAAAGCCATCAGGTGCCCAGTTTAGGAGAAAGAGAAAAGAAGAAGAGGAGAAACGAGTAAAAGATAAAGGCATGCAGCTGTGTCATCTCTTGTAGCATGAAATGTGTTATGTAGGCTAGAGCCTGTGGCAAGATAGGCTTGCTATTAATTAGTAAGACGCTAACTCCTCTTTACATTCAGCTGCTTAGGCCTAATATTTTATTTTCAGCAGAAAATATTACAGTTTTGACTGCTGAAATTCTTCTAAATATAAACTACAACATAGAAAAGTAATATTAGGCTACAATAAATAGTAAAGGCCATGATCTCATATTGTACCTTGGTCCAAGCTACATTATGAGATCATTGCCTTTACTTATGTGTTAAACAGCCATTGACTGAAAGGGGTGTTGATTTGTCTCCTTTGATTTGTCAGCTATTCTGAATATTTCACTAATAGCACATAAATGTAGGGCTGTTTGTTTTTGTCCTAGTTGTTAGTCGTTAGCTATGTCCGTGTAACAGCGCGAAATCACTTCTTATTGTTTGGGAAAGTTATGTTAGCATGCTGTGATTACTCAGTACTGCATTAAGTTACTTCTCAAACATGCTTGTGTAGCCTATTAATAAATGACCAAATGACCAGGGGTGCAAAGGTAGTAGTTACATTTACTTGTTTAACTGTACTCAAGTACAATTCGTCTGTACTTTGTACTTTTTTAAGTACTTTGCAAAAAGCTGAACTTTTACTTGAGTATGTTTTCATTTAAATATTTTACTCAGTTACATTTGAAATCACATCTGTTACTGAGTAAAAATAAAAATTATTACTTTGCATCAAGAAAGGCAAAAAGGGACAATATTTAGATGGCAGTTGTGTTTTCTTGTTTGAATTGTAGTAGTGTAAATTGTCTTATTCAAAGAAGGGTAGGCTTTACGTGACAGTTACATTTTTGGCTTGTTCAAAGTGCAATAATTGTAAACAGATTTTCTTTAGTGTTCAGTTGTTGTGCAGCTTAATCTGTATTTCTGGTTTGAAAATTAGTTGTGTAATTTCACTTATTAGGGGTAAGACTTTACATGATAGTTATGCAATTTAATGTGTTTCTTGGAGTGCAATAGTGCAAATTGTCTTTTTTCAAAGAAGATTCAGACATTTGTAGACAGCAGTAAAAATTGTCTTCAACAAAGTGGAATTGTAGTACACAGATTTTTAGAAATGCCTTATTTTAATTGAATTTATTTTTTACAGTATTTATTTTTACCATCACCTAGGAGGCAATGTTTTTGTTGGCGTTGGTTTGTCTTTCTGTTTGCTCAAAGAGTACTGAAAATAACGAAATAAATAGCTAGGAGCTACTTTTAGTCTTAGGATTCTTGATGAATACGGGCCCAGATTTGTGGAGTGCACAACTAATAGGTGTCCTGTTGACAGATCCTGCTACCTGACCTCCAGATATGCACTGCTCCTTTTAAGATACCATGGGTCTCTAGGCAATGTCTATGATTAATGCTCTCATTCATAATATTGTGAATATTATGAATTACAAATACGCATTACCCTGGAAGTGTTCCAGGCGCGTCCCACCAAGAGGAAGCCCAGGACACCCTGGAGGGACCATGTCTCTCGGCTGGACTTGGAAAGCCCTGGGCTCTCCCCGGAGGAGCAGAAGGAGGTTTCTGGGGAGAGGGAAGTCTGGGCCTCTCTATTAAGTCTGCTGCCCCTGCGACCCAGTCCTGGATAAAGTGGAAGACGACGAGTACGAGTTCTTGGTAATAATGCAGTACTGTACTGCTGCTAGTTTATAAACAGGTTAAATAAAACCTTTTACAACACTCCATGAGTTACATGGTAATTTTTTTTTTTTAATCTATCAAGTCAAAGCTTTTTCTTGTCTGCTTAGCACTTACCTGTTAATATGTGGCAATTTACTGCGTAATCTATTGGTAAATAGTGGGTAATTTAGGGGCAGTTAAACAGTAACTTGATTGTAATTACCCACTAAAATTAGTTTTCATTACACAGTAATACAGCATAACTTACAAAGTACTTACGAGATAATTACATGGTAATTAGTGGACTATAAACGAAACGTTTACCGAGAAATCAGCCAAGATATCAGTAAGAGAATTTTGGACCTTCACAAGTCTGATTCATCCTTAGGTGCAATTTCCAGATGCCTAAAATGCCCTCATTCATCTGTTCAAACAATGGTAGGAAAGTGTAAAAACCATAGAAATGTTCAGCATCTCGCCATTCAGGAAGAAGACAAGTTCTGTCCCAGAGATTAATGTGTTTGATGTGACAAAAATAAAAGGTCTTGCTAAGATACTGGCTTAAGCAAGTGAGAGAGTTTCATCATCCAGAATGAGACAAGATCCTTTACTGACATGAGCTGAAAGCTCACTTAGCCACGAAGAAGCCATCACTTAATAAGCAACATAAAGGGCCAGATTAAAGTCCCTCAGTTTGACCTTAATTTTTGGAGACATTCCCTTTGGTCTAATGGAAGGACTGATTCACTTAGGAAAATAGATGGTATGATGATACGGAAATGGTATTTTATGGAAATATAAAGAAGCATCTCAAGACATCAGCCAGAAAGTTAAACGTTGGACACAAATGGTTCTTCCAAATGGATAATGAGCATACTGCCAAGTAAGTTACAAACTGACTTAGGACAACAAAGCCAGTCAAGATTATGTCTAATTAAACACTTGATGCAATGAACAGAAACTGCAAACTTCTAATAGTATGACTTTCTGTGGGAAAAGTCAAAAACAAAAGTGAAGTTATTCACTCTTACTTTTCAATGTTCTCCATGTTCAGCAACCGCCCATCTGAATTTCACTCTCTTCCACCTTTGGAGTGGACAACACCTGAGCCATTAAAGGTAAGGGCCTGTAAATCTGTTCAACATCTTTGTGTCAAGTATCACATTTTAAAAACAGGAGAGCAGACAAAGTTTCCAAGAAAAAATCATTAGTGTAAACCTTCAACACTGTATTCAAATTTTGCCAACGTTCCCTTTATCATCATCATGCTTTTGTAGTAGTATTTTACTTCATTAGATATTTGTTAAACTACAGAATGCAATAAATGTAGTACACAGTGTATAGAGTACTGGGCTATGTTAAAATAACATTTTTGAAGATTAAAGAAACAAATAACCTGAATAGTTTTCTTAGGTAGGTTTATCTTAACAAACAGACATTTGGGGGAGTAAGAGTACTTCAAAAGCCTTTCAGACCCGGACTTTCCAAAAAGATTATTACAAATTCCATAACCCTAAAAAGTTCACTAGTTTTTCTGTAGGTGTTTTATCACTTTATCACTAAAATTTTATTCATGCCATAATGAATTAGTTTATCTCCTACTAAGTGTACACACTGCAAGAGAATATTTTCAGTGGCCACGACTCTGCATGCCTCTAAACCTAAAGATACCCAAACATTTGCTTTAAATTACTTTTTTTTGCATTTAAGTGTTTCCAGGTACACTTAGATAAGTAACTTATGAGTTTTTTTTTGTTTTTTTTTTGTTTTTTTTTGCTTTTTTTTCAGAAGAATGTCATCCTCATACATACATGGTAAAATTCCTCACATAACTATAAGAGAATATACATTTTGAATGAGAACTTACCCACAGCAAATACTTCTGGAGATTAAGACATTTCAGTAAGCTAACCGATAGCTGGGAGAGTGTGGTTGAAGGAGGGAGAAGGCTGAGGCTTTGGATTTTATGATATCACCTATAGTCTTGCCGTAACAGGTACAAAGGTTACATTTTGCTGATCCTTATATAATATTACACAATACATATTTGGGCCTGATTCACCCAGATGATTTTTAACCCTAACCCCTAACCCCTTTTCTCTGTAATTTTAATATTACTGTCATAAATGTCTTTACTTCTTTAATTCTGTTTTCTTATTTATTCAATTTTATTTCTGCAGATGACAAGACACTGTCTGCCAGTACAAGACAGACTTGTGTCACCTGCAGAAATACTCGGATTATTCTGCAGTCGTGGGGTATATCAGAGATGGACAAGAAGCGGAGTACAGGGAGCTGATGGACTGCTTTGTGGCATGGTGTAGAAACAATCATTTAATCTTGAACGTGAATAAAACAACAGGAGATGATTGTAGATTTTAAAAGAAACAAGAAGATGTCAAACACTATTTCCATCATGGGATGGAAATGACTGAGACTGACAGAGCAGGGGTTCGAACTGGCAACCCACTCAAATGATTTTTTTTTCTCTGAACTTTAAATATTGCTGTCATAAATGACTGTGTTTACTTCTTCGTTTCTGTTTTGCTTGTATTATTTATTTAGTCAATTCAGTTTAATTATTCAATTTAAAAATACTTTAAAGTGCCAATTCACAACACACGTCGTCTCAAGGCAATTTACAAAGTCAGTTAAGTCGAATCATACAGATTCCAAGTCAATCATACAGATTCCACATGATCCTAGTTATCACAGTCAAATTCAGTTTGTTATTAAAATTGGTTAAAAATTTTCTAAGGAAACCCAGTAGATTGCATTGAGTCAGTGACTTTCAGCATTCACTTCTACTGGATGAGCATGTAGCGACAGAGGATAATTGCTTGCATTGTGTCATTGACTTTACAGCAATCCCTCATACAGAGCATGCACACAGCAACAGCAGAAAGGAAAACTCCCTTTTAACAGGAAGAAACCTCCAGCAGAACCAGAACCTGGCTCTGTATGAGCGGCCATCTCCCGCAACCGATTGGAAGTTATAACATTTAATTATTTATTTATTTATGACATCTTCTGACAGTGTTCGACAAAGTGTACATCAGGGATGCCATCAGTATTTCTGTGTCTTCATAAAGGTTCCTGAAGTTGACTTTGGGTGATTCCTTCCCCTTTTGTTTTCTGAGCCTGTGAAATTTATCTGAAACTATTTAGTGCAAAGGTTGAACTCAGTTTCTGGTGGATGTAGTGATCTACAAATAGTAGTGAAAATTTCTTCCAGTATCCCTCGTTCCTTTTATGCCTAACATCCACAGATTATCTTATGATGATTAATGTGAAAATATGTGATTTTCACTGTAATCTCAGGCATTAGGTTCTCTGTTGTTAACATAGTTGTTTGCAAGAGTTCCAGGTGCACACGTGAGATACGTTTTGTGTGTGTGTGTGTGTGAGAGAGAGAGAGAGAGAGAGATTAATTTGAAGTGTGTGATCTGGATGTGTTTATATTTTACCTTCTCGAGGGCTGGTGTGACTCCACATTGAGCTGATCCCACACAGCAAGCCAACAACTCACCACCTACCTGTACAAGTGGGTGAAGCAGTCAAGGTGTTACACAAGGAAAGAGATGCATAAAAGATACAGATAAGTCATAATAAATAAATTAGAATATTATTGAAAAGTTAATTTTTTTCACTAACTAAATTCACAAAGTAAAACACAGAGTGATGTTTTCAAGCCTTTATTTCTCCTAATTATGACGAACATACAGGTAAAGAAGACACAACATTTACGATTAAATTATTACAACAGACCAATAAAAAAAAACATTTTTATTACAGCAATGCGGGCTTAATGAAAAGTATCTTTAACACCTGTTTAAAGGTTATTTTGTTATTTGTTATTTTATTATGAGCCTCATGATATGTGTGGCTTTGAACGTCACTGTAAAAACATTTAAATCAAATTATGCTGACGGCTGTAAGTAAAATGAAAGAAGACTGTCATGAAGTCTACAAACACAAAAAGTCACTCAGGCTGTCCTTCACTTGTGAATAAAAACCTAAATACTTGGTGATCAAGTTAGCTTTACTTGAGCTTTTTGTGTCTCAGCCGTGGTGTAATTAGGTACAGTATCTCTATAATTTAGAAGCACTTTTGAACCCAACCCTTATTGACAAAATGTGTTGTTTAATCATAATAGATCTTCTAATTTACAGTCATAAGGCTAGAGGTGATATTTATTTTCAATAGAATAAATTGTAAATTTAAAATATAAATGAAACTCCCAGGTCTAAATCAGACTACAGCCTCATGTTAGTGTCAGCAGTTGTCAAAGGAACAGGATAAGACATGTCAATGAGACAAAATAACAAATGAAGTTAGTCAGTGAGAAAAAAAAAACATTTCTGACTTAATTTAATGAGAGATAAAAGTTAACCTATAGAGAAAGATGAGAAGGAAGTGTTGCTACTTTTGCCAATTTTTTTGGCAAAACAGCAGAAGCTCAGGCAGATTGGATAGAGGGCGTCTGTTAACATCGGTTTTTAAGTCTTGCCACAAATTTTTTATTTGAATTGGTCTGGACTTTGACTAGGTAATAATTATGCTTCGATCTAAACCATCCATTGTAGTATTGACTGCATATTTAAGGTTGATGTCTGGGCCCTTAATGATGTTGGAACCTTCAGCATAGTCTAAAGAGGAAAAGCCTCTAACAGGTTTTCCTCCAGAACTGCCATGTTTTTTAGCCCCTTCTGTTTTTCCATTAACTCTGACCAGCATTTTTTTACCAGCAAAGTATCCCTTCAGCATGATTCCGCTACCACCATAACCCAACATAGAGAGCATCGTGTGTTCAGGTTGATGTTCAGTGTTAGTTTCCACCACAAGAACACCTTCTTCCATTTGCAGCTTGTGTAGCTTTTATCTTATCATTCCTCGTAAAAAACGAATTTGAGCTATGAAAACATTTTGAAAACTGTTCATTTTATTTTATTTCTCTTCCACCCATAATCATACATTAGTTTATTTTGGTCTATCTTAGGAAAACCCTGATGAAATAGTGGTATGAATACTTTTACAATTCACTGTATTCAATGTTTATTTCTAAAGACCCTTTTTATATTGTGGATTTAATCTTGATATTTTATCAATAAAATAATATGTTGTTTTCATTTGGGTTTTTTTAACCAGAACATTATGTTATATCTGGGTCAGGATTGTGAATGCAGATCTCCAGCCATGACCAGTTTGAGGATAAAGAAACTTCTTTATAAATGAAAATGTGATCTATCAAATGGTGATAATACCATTTGTGTAACTGCTGTCAATGTATTGTTTTGTATAAGAAACAAGCAGATACCCATCCAACACAACCTGGGAGATAAGGTGAGGAAGGAAATGCTCTCACTGCAAGAATGATGAAACGAATTTAAGGCGATCGTGGGCAGAGATAAGTCTCTAACCCAGCAGCTGCCAAACCAAATGGACATATTTAAGCTGGAATGTGACAGACTGTTGCTCTTGTAAAACTCATTTTAAGTTTAACACTGGAGATCACCATCCTCCTCTGAGGACTAACATTTGTTTAAAATGACTGTATGAAAATGTTCAAAGTATTGTCTAGCAGACCCAAACAACTCCCACAGGAAGTATAAAATGTAGCAGTTTAAAACTCCAAACTGAGCCAGTGTTTTTATTTTGTCAGCTTTCATGCATAAAATGTGTATAAAAACATATTATTTTTAGTGGTAGTCTGCTTAAAGGTAAATTTAAAACGTTTTCTATTTAAATTACTAGCTTGTCCTTACTTACATAATGTGCTTCTAAAGTGAACGACATAAACACATCTGCAGGACCAGATGCTATTTTACTGTATTACTCTCTTAACAAGACTTTTGTTGCATCCCAGTGTCTCTGGTAAATCAAGAAGTAAGTTTAATTTTGCAATAGAGTAATTCACACATTTCAAAAAAGAAAATCTGCAGGAACGTATTGGACAGAGGGAGACTTCAAATCAAGAAAACAACTGAACTTTAAGCAATGAGGAGAAACAGCTAAAAGTATTTTGTTAAAAGATAAGATGTCATACAATCACTTAATAATTACAGATACACACTTAACAAACACTACCGCACATTGGTTTGGTATTAACACATGCACAACTTCTAATCTCAAGGCCTTTAAGAGATTAATAGAGAAAATGAGTAATATTCACAGAAAAAAATAGTACTATTTCTAGCTATTTGTGTAATTGTGAATAGTTGTTGGGTGCCTCATGTTATGGTTCACCCAAAAAAAAACAAAATCTCATTGTTCACAAACTTAAAGTCCCTAGCGGAATTATTGGTAAGAAAATAAATTACAGCTTTTTGAAGGTATTTTCATTCAGCTGTTTTATCAATATAACACAAAACATCATTCAAATCTTTTAAATATTCCTTAGAACAAATGGACAAAACTGTGGTAAGTAATACTTTTTTCAGATTGACTATTGATTCAACCAGTCAGAAGAAAAAAAATAGATTCTATGCAAGCTCCATTTTAAAAAGAAATACCTGCACAAGTCAAAATATGTAGATGAGTCTGCAGTTAAAACAGAACTGTTGGGGAGTGCTTAAAAGAGGATTGCAAAACTCTTTCAAGAATAAATGTGAGGTTCTTCTGTAAATGTTTTCCTTGTGTAAACTCTAGGGACTTCATAACTACCATACTTGCTGTAGAAAAACCTTCCCACAGCATGATGCTGCCACCACCATGTTTCACTGTGGGGATGTTTAGCTCATAGCATTGTTAGTTTTCCCTCACACATAACATTTTACATGTAGACCAAACTGTTTGATTTTGGTCTCATCTGAGTAGAATACCTTCTTCCACATGAATTCAGTGATTGTATGTCTTTTGGATAGCAGTATATAATACTCTTTCAACCAAACAGTGCTGCTGCAAAGAATGGCTACATCTCACAGATCCAGTTTTGTTCAACACTACAGTTCTCATCATTCCAATCACCATCCCCTGTTGCACGGTGCCACAACTCCACACAGTCCTGGTCCCTCCCTTGATGGCTGTTGGGCTGTCCTTTAGCCCAGAACCTAAGTAGTGCAGAGACATGATAAAAAACACATGTTATGTTGATGTTAAATTTTGGATGGAAAAAAATGTTAAGCTTCTTACGTTAAAGTCAGTGGTGTTCCATCCACCCATTTCCACTGTCCTTCCACTCCTCCATCAGTCAGACCAATCCAAACTTCTTTGTCACTGCTGTACAAACTGTTGAGGAAATTCTGAAAGGACAAAAGTAAGCCAGTTGCTGAAATACTGTCACATATTTTGCTGAGAATAAACTTTTCATAAAACACATTTCTCGTGCAATTGCACGTCAAATTTCTTTAGAGACATGGTTAGCCTGATGAGCCGCTGTCAAACTGTTTCTCATCTGGCTACATGTGTTGGCGTATCAAAAAAACAAGTTTTAAATTGATCTTAACATAAAGATCAAAGTGCATTTTGTAAAACATTAAGTTGGGTCATGTCTATGAGGTATGTGTTACCTTTGAAGCGCCCCCTCAGCATACATTGCAAAAGTTACAGTTTGGAACTTATTTATCAACATTTTTAAACCCCCCGTAAATTGTACATGGCGACATTTGCAATGAAGGATTTACAATTATAATGATTAAGATTATTGGTACGATGCATGATTGATCTTATACAGGCCTCTCTAATCTTGGAGATTTGCTATTCAATATTTTTAAAAGTTATTACGGCAGACATTAACACCCCAAAGTATTAGTTAAGATTTGTTTAGATATTTTCAAAACACATGATTAAACAGACTTTTTTTTACATGTTCATAGTATATATCAGACACCACACAAACACACCATTTCTTCTTTACTGTTCACGATTGCAAGGTCGGCTCCTTTATTTTTGCAGTCCTCTCTGCTTAGTGTCCAGGTTTTTTTGACTGTAGAGGGGAGGTAGCAGCTATACTGGAACTTCTTCCAACCAGCACTGCAGTTCTTTTCTGTGACAGAAACACAGTACAATGTTGAACATGTTCATTCGTCAGCCTCATCTGAAAAGACATCTCTTGAAGAACGTTTAGGAGTTTGGAATACTTTGAGATGGCAAATAAATGCACACACATGTTGTTTTTAAAAATGACAAAAATTCTGTGCAGGCTTTTTTACTGTGCCTCGGCTTTACCTTGAATAGTTGCATTCAGTTTGTCGATAGTCCCCATCAGCTGCTCTTGCTCAGCAGTCAGGTTGTCAGCTTTTGCTTTCAGCAGGTCTCGCTCTCCGGTTAGATTCTTAACGCTGCTCTCAAGCTCACTTTTTTCCCTCAGCACTGATGCATATGAACTCTGCAAGTCATTTTCTGCTTTCCTCAGTATGTTGTACATGTCTTGCAATGTTTTGAGCTCGGTTGTCAGGTTTTGGTGGCTGCTTGTGAGTTTGTCTTTCTCACTCATGGAGATGTTTTGTCTCTCGTGTAGCTCATCTATCTTCTTGAATATTAATTTGTAACTGAGCTGGAGCTGATCTCTTGATCTGCTCACATTGTTGAATTGGTTCTGTAGATTGTTCCTTTCTTTAGTCACAGTGTCATAACTGGCCTGTAGCTCTTTTTTGCTTTTGACAACTGTATCATATTGTGTCCTTAAGCTGATTTGGGCTGCATTCAAGGTCTTCTTGTCTTTCTCCAGCTGGGCTATACTGTCTTTTAGCTGGCCCAGCTCTTTGTTTAAAGCACTGTTACTGGCCTCTGTCTGGCTTTGTCTAAGTTTAAGTTCATTTCTCTCATTTGCTAATTCTCTGTTATTGCTCTGTAGCTGGTCTCTTCTATTTGATAAGAAATTGTTAGTCTCCTGTAGCTGGATGCGAATGGTTTCAAGATCCTTTTTCTCTTTTTGCACTGTCTTCAGGTTTATTTGCAGCTGCTCTTTGTCTTCATTAAGGGCTTTCAATGTGTTCTGATTGTCTTTTTTTACATTGTGATCTGCTCAGAAGATTAAAAAACATAAATAAAGACACAAATCAGCCATTTTTATTTTCATATCAAACAGTGTGAATATTTGGCAAATAAAAAAAGGTAACTCACAGTGAACACTCTGACCTACGATCCAAGCCACCAGCACAACGCAGAGCAGCCCAAGGCCAATGGTAGCGACCTTAAAGCTGTTGCTTCTCAGGGCATAAACTGAATGACAGCAGGGAAAGGAGAAGCAGAAACTTGGATTAATGAAGTGATCTCAGGAAGTTGTGGTTTTACTGAGTTGTGTTGCAAAATGCTAAACAAACATTACACATTGTCATTTTAAAAGAAAACAATATTTCTGAAAGTCTTAAAGTGTTGAAACATATGTTGGCAGAAAATATATATTTTTTTAATTCCTCATTTGATAAGGTGGTAAGACAGAATAAAATATTTAGAGTTAAGACCAAAAGTATTCATACTCCGGGCAGATTGAGGTATAAAGTAATCTTTTAATTTACCAGCAAGTACATTGCCCTGCTGAAGGTTGACCCTCTGCATCAGTTTCAAGTCTTTCACAGCCACTAGCAGGTGTTGTTCTAGGATTGTGCTTTACTCATCTCCATCTATCTTCCCATCAACTCTGACCAGCTTTCTTGTCCCTGTTGAGTGAAAAGCATCCCAACAGCCTGATGCTGCTAGTACCATGTTTCACAGTGTTTTCTGTATGTATGCCAAGTTCTCTTCAAAAGTTTTCTCATAGCTATTTGTTGTCCTCTTAAAAGAATCCCACACCTGGGCTGTGGATCTCTGCAGCTCCTCCAGCGTTACCATGGGCCACTTGACTGCTTCTCTAAATAAGGATATTTGTCCTGAGCCTGACAGGCTAAGAAAGGAGGTCCTTCTTGCTAAGCAGACTTTGGTTCCATAGTCTTAATGGATTGAACAGTGCTCTGTGAGATATTCGGAATATTATTTTATAATCTAACATAAAATGAAATGAAAGAAATTAAACTGATGCTGATCAGAGCCTATTCACATTAAAGAAAATTCAAATTAAAGGGAGTCCTGGTTGTTGTTATAGGATTAGTTAAAGATTCCTGTAACAATAAACACATAATGAAAAATATTCTGCTGCCTTTTGCAAATAGAAATGATGCAAGTGGATGATGTGCTGAAAAAAACTAAGAATAGGGTGTCCTTTTTGCTTCATGATAACAAATCTGCTGATCTGCCCTTTAGCTGATGTTTTATTTTTTAAAGGCTAAAATAATAATAACAAAAACAATAACAATTCAACTTTAATCTTTGTGTAAACCTGCAGATATTTCACAAGGTACAAATTTGCGTTAAAGTTTTTATTGCTCCTCCACCTGCCCCTAAGAAGCGAAGTTATTTTTCAATTATTTAGAATATCAATACAGAGACAGTGAGGAGAAACCGTCATTTTTTGGTAAGATAACAGCAGTAATGTTAAATACATTAGATATTTGTTAATGAGAAAACGCTTTAAAAAGTAAAAAAATAGGGCTAGTTTAGTACCTGTAAGGAGAATCTTTCTTCCATCAGTGGAAAACTTTTTGTAGGAAATTTCACTCTTATCCGTATCCATATCATTTATTATGGAGGCTCGGTACTCCACGCTCATTTTTCTGTATGATTAATGAGCCAAAGCTTTAACAGGAAAAATGTAATATTGTTAGGTGATGAAAGAGAAGCTGAACTTTCAGCAGTGTGACGACAAAACAACACAATTTCTACTTTATGTAATTTCAACCCAAAATGCCACATTGTAGTGAATTATATCTTAAACATAAAAATGAAATTTATAAAAGTAAAATTAAGCTACATGATGATCAGTGGAACATTTGTTAAGAATTCAGAATTTCATAGACGAGAGAAACTTACCTCTTCTGGCAAAAAAGCTAACGAGCACGGTGGAAAAACTGGTACAAGGAAACTGGTGTAAAGCAGAGAAGAATGAAGTCAAATCTACGTTTTGAAGCTACCATCAAATCTGATGGGTGTTCTTTCATGGGTGGCTCCTTGTGCAAAAAACTAACGGATGACTGGGAGGAGGAGCAAACGTTTACCTCCTTTACAAATCATGCTGGAGCAATTTGTACTATAACTTTTACATTTTAAGGATATTAATGTTAGAAACATCTCCCTCAGTCATTAAATCAAGGGTTTTATTTCACAGTAATCAGAAAACAGGTTATGACTAAAACTGTAACTGCAACAGGTTAATAAATAAAGAATACAATATACTGTTTTCCAAAGACCGGCAAGTTACCAAAAATATATATATTTTTTCCCCATATTGGTTTTGTTTTCTTTATCTTTGGAATGTTTTGAAGGAGTTTGGAAAATATGAACCACTAAACCTCAGAGGCTTGGCAACAAATGCTCTGAGTAAAACTGCAAGGTCAGCATTTTAAGCTGGTCTTTTTTTTTTCCTTTTTCCTAGTTTTTGGCTTATTAAAGGCTAAGACAAACAGATTTAAACCTCTATTATTTGCACTGGCTTGGACTGTATTATGTTCATTTTTATTTTTTTGTTTTGTTTTGGTCTTTATGTTTTACCTCAATCACTAAAGATCAGAAAGATTTGATCAGACCAAGTCTTCATTGTCTGACTTGTTTTAAACAGAATTTGTGCATAAACTGCAAATCTAAAGGATCATGAAAATAATCAATTACCTTATATTTCAATTACAGTCAGTCATTTTCTACAGCTTCTTCCATAGTGGGTCGCGGGGGAGCTGGTGCCTATCTCCAGCAGTTTATGGGGCCGGAAGCGGGGTACACCCTGAACAGGTCACAGACACACACAGGACAAATAACCACACACACTCATTCACACCTAAGGGCAATTTAGAGAAACCAATTAACCTAACAGTTGTTTTTGGACTGTGGGAGGAAGCCGGAGTACCCGGAGATTAATAATTTACTCTAAAACATGCTAGGTTTGTGTAAAGTGTCAACTGTGTCCCTTAGTGCTGATAAGAGTTTCCTTCTAATGTATTTTATGTTTTATCATAAAAACAAATTGGTTCAGAAGCTAATATCAAGCTCGTTCAGACAGGGCCCAGGGAGTTCTAAAGTTTATTTTCCAAAAACATTTGCTTTAAGATGGGTTTGTGAAAGAACAAAAAGCAACTTTAACAGACAACTTGCCGTTTGTCATTTTCAACCGTGTCATACAGCAGAAACACGTCTTATTTTGGGGCTTGATAGATTTTACATGACATTCAGAAGAAGTCAAAAGGTCTTTAGAGTGTGTCGCAGTATGAGTCAAGCCCAGGACCTTCGTGCTGCAAGGCAATAGTGCTACCAGCCAACGTGCAGGCAAATTTCAATTACATATTATCCTAAATTTTTTTTTCTTATAGGTAGTCATCTCAACATTTACTCATATGTCCAGAGTATTTAAAAACTGTTCTGTCTCACCACAGAGGAGCTACTCAGTATCTTTGTGTACGTTACTAACCATAAGTGTAACTGCTGATTTAGGAATATTTTTGCTGACCAGGAAATGAAATTTCATCTGCTGGTTTGCAAAAAAAGTCATGATGGTTTCCTGTCAAGAAGTTCATATTGCACAACCTCATCTGTCAGCAAACTTGCTTCAACTCTTATTTCAAAGTACGAATATTTAGAGATCTTTCTGTTGCATCTTTTCTGTTAAATAAGAGAAGACATAATAACACCTGCACAAAAAAAACATACCTTTTAATTCTTTGGCTTGTTTTTGTCACATCCAAACTCAATAATTGTGATGTGTCAGTTTTATATTTGTTCTTTTTATCCTCATAAAAAAACACTGCCCTGCTCTGGTGCACAGCGATTCAACTTAAGTTAACTATCTTAAACTACTCCACTAAAATATCACTCGCAAATTTACTTGAAATATTCAGCTTAGCCCCATAATTTAACAATTCTTTATATGACTGGTAAGGTTAAAATGTAGAAACATAAGTAAAATAAAACCAATAATTAATCATCAGTAAAATGCTTAAAAATGTAGAAACTTTAAGCACTTATTACCTTGCCTTCTGTATAAGATGCTGAACAAACATTTTCCCTCCAGGTCCACCAAACCTGCTCACAGACAGGCAAGTTAGAAAGACTTTTACATGATCTACATAAGTTTTTCTCAAATGGTTTTTCTCAACTGGTCAGTACTTAAAAGTGGGTCCTGGACCTATTTTCAGTCGGTTTTTCTTTTTTTAAATGGTTTGACTATTTTGGATGAAAATAACAACTGAATCTGTTAAAAATGGCAGTTACTAATTGCTAGGTCAGCCTTGTGAGACTTATTTAAATAAGTGACTAAATAATTTAATGGAACCCTATTATATATTCAATGAGTGGATACTCATCTACATCTAGATATTTTGAGTGGTTTTGAAACTATTGTTATTCTTTGTGCATAAATAGGAAATGTATCTGATACAGATGTTATGTGCAGTGCTGGTATCCAAGCCATACAACACAACACAGAAATTGTAAATAGGGGTATTACTGTTGAGCTGTAGTGTTTAATACCTGTCGTCTGAAGGAATTTGAGACATATTGTATGTAAGTTTTTTTAAAGTGGAGTTCCTGTATAGGTCTTTTTTCTCAAACAATTACCAAGGGAAAAATATATTTTCTGCTGTCATAAGAGGTATTTGATTGTGTTTAGGTAGATGAAGGTCCTTTGTATCGGACTGTTTATTTGTGAACCTGCTGTTTAACCCTCTACAGGGCAAATTCTGTCTGTGTGGGATGGTAGTAGGAGGGTTAAAATTGCTTTCACCCTACACACATGACTTTATCCAAGTTCTACTTTATGTTTTTGAATAACGCACCTCAAAATCTCTATGATCATTTGGGAATGTGCATCCAAAAGCTGAAAGACTGAGGCTAGATTTGAAGGATAAGTAAAGTTTCCATCTTTCAACGGGCTTAATTTGGCCAGTATTTGAGTGGCTAAGTTCTCTTCCAGTCACAGTGTTGTTGGTTGTCACACATTTTATGATGATGATGATGATCATTTTGAAGTGCTTGCCCCACAGTCTGCAATGCTTGTTACCAGAACATTAAGCAGCCAAAGCAAAGCTCTTTCTTTCTCAGAGTGATTTTTAATCTTGTGCTCCCTCCTTATACACATTACTTTGATTACAATAAACAAAAGCTGTCTTTACTATAGAGTCATTTGATTATCTGCAGATTATTAAAATGCTTGGCTGAATAAGCGGCAGTAAGAGTCATGGCAAAGATTTTTTATTTAATTTGTATTCCTCATTGGGACTTTCTGCAGTTTAACCTGGTTGTTCCAATTGGCATTTCTGGAAATAACAGATCTGATTCTAAATTTCTTACCCGTGTTTTGCCAGTAAAAATACTTTTGTGTACTGATGTATTTTATACGTATATCAAGTAAACTGTTTTTTTTTCTTACTAACAGCCTTAATTAATTTTTGCATGTCTACTATTGTTTTAAACGTCAATCCATTCACTTCTGTGTCTGAACTCCTTTTCAGTATACCAGTCTACACAAAAGACTATACTTGTGGTTTTTAAATCATCTCGTTTGATCTCAGAGTTATTTACTACAGTTTATGCTGCACTGATCATTTATTCTTTGATTTTTCTGATGCCATGCAGTATAGCAGCTAGTCTGCCCTCTTGTGAACTTTTCTACCTAGTACAAGCAATTTATCATTAGAACCGATTCTTCCACTTCTTGTTCCAAATATATAAAATTGGCTCAAGAGAATTACCCTCAAATACAGAACCCTTCCTTTCACTGTCTTCTTGTTAATTAAAATAATTATTGAATAAGTCATATTTTCTTTCTATTTGACTGTTACATCAGTGTGTCTTTCTTCCTAAAAACAGAATACACTGTACATTGGCAGCTCCTGAAATTGTTAGATTTGTTTATTAGAGGGACTCTGCCTTTCCAGCACAGTTTCTGTTGCCTCAACTGCAACATGAGGTTGTGCCACAAGTAAAAGTAAGTGTTGTGTTGCTCAGTTGTTCCTCAATAAATTCAGATCAGATTTTCTTTGGATTGCAGTGGCACTTTTCTTTGGTTTTCTTCATGGAAAGTCACTCTACTAGATAAAGACTTATAAAAACATAAACTGAGAGTAATTTGTGTTTGGATGCAAGCACCAAATTTTCTCGGTCAAGCCATTTTTTTTTTCCTAAATAGAAGTTCTTTAAAAATCGGCTTTTCTTTTTGAGCCACTAAAAGACCAAGCAACACATCATAATCCGCTTATGGTGTAATTTTCAAAGTAGAAAGTACTTGATTTTTAACTGTATGAACTTTTTTCTGTTAATTAACAATATCTTTTGGCAGCATCATTGAATTGCAATTCTTAAAACTGTAAATCTACTCCTACACTTAAGACTTAAAAAACCCTTTCATAATTTTACCCTGAAAACATGTGGCATGTTTTTCTTTGTTTGTTTTTTTTTTTTGCAACAAACACATCCATAAACCATCAATGGTTTGTGCATAATCAGCATTATTAAAATCAGCTTTAAATATTATTATTGTTACCATGTCGGGGTTCGACATTTTGGACTCTTGTTTGGTTTTGTGTTTGTTTTGCTTCTCAGTTGGGTATCTTTATTCTTTGGGCTTACTAATGTTGTTTGTTTATTCCTTCGGTTATTTTGATGTTAGTTTTGTTCTCTCTCCGGCCTCCTAGTGTTTGTAGTTCTCTCTCCCCTCGCTCATAGTTCCTTTAGTCGTTGTTTTCTTATTTATGACTTAGAATGGTTTTCTCATTATTATTAGTATTATTATTATCATAGTTCTCCAGCTTAGTTCCCCTAGTTTACCTCTATTCTTCCAGTCCCTCCTTATAGGTTAGCTTTAGTTAGTGTTTACGTTTGGTTTACAATTATTCTAGTTCTCGTTTTCTCTGTTTCCTTCCCAGTTAGTTCAGTCAGTGTTGGTTTAGGTTTGTTTACGTTTGTAGTCAGGGTTTTCTTTATGGTTTCTTTGTTAATTCTTATGTTACCAGTTTCTTAGATCTTAGGTTGTTGTGTTTCTTCTGTTCCCTCCAGTTTCTCAGTTTCCTTTAGTTCATTTGTTTTTTTATCTTTGTCTATAGTTTTGCTTAGGTCTGTTCTCTCTATTGTTAATTCGTCACTTCTCCCATGCTTTAGTCTTTGTATTAGTTTCACCTGTTCCTTCAGCCTCCCTGCCTCTATGTCACACCTGCTCCTAGTTCTTTTGATTATCTGCCCTTTGTTACCCTCTGTATATTAGTTGGTCTAGTTTCATTCTTCTTCGCTGGTTCCTCCCGTTCACTACCCCTGATTAAGTTCAGTCTGTGCTACGCGCCTGCTCTGTGAATTCATGTCAGTTTTGGGCTCAACTCATGTCAATTCCTGCAGTGACTAATGCTATGTTTTTTGCTACGTTTTTGGAAAATCTTTGAATAAAGACGAAGCCTTCCTTTAACATGCTGCTGCCCAGCTCTTGTCTGCCTATTGGTCCACTTAAGCCACAGAATGTGACAACCATCCCTTCTAAAGAAATATAATGCTAAAATCTTAACCACAATATATGTCTGACACAAAAAAAAAAATTGACCTTCTTGGCCCCTGGCATTGCTAAAAGCAGAAAAAGCCTTTCTATCTATCTTTTCTGTCTGTATCTGTCTTTTCTGTCTATATCATACTTTGTTTCCGCCTATCACATAAAATCACAGTCAAGCACAATAACATTAGAATGAGGAAAAATGTGAAATAATAGAGAAATATTTGAGACCATCTCAGAAAGGCAATGTTGTCAATACTTTTGAGGTGTTAAGCCGCCTTTATTATATTTGCAGTCAGTATTAGAACCAGGTAAGAAAACTAAATACAATCTGACCTTTTGAGGTAAAACGATCATACACATTATTTTGGAATTGTTCGTTTAGTAATGGATTTTCTGTCATCTCATCCTCTTCATGAGACTGTCGTACAACAACAGAGTGTCTTCAGTCAGAGGCTTCTTCAGATCTGCTGTAAGACAGACCGCTACAGGAGATACTTCCTGCCCAAAGCAATCAGCATCTACAATGGCTCCTTGAAGAAGCCTGCATAATATGTGCTACAACAACATTTAATTTCCCTTTGGGATTAAGAAAGTAGTTTTGAATTGAATTGAACTGAAGACACCTTTTAGCCTTTTACACCCTATAGTGTTCTAGAAAAATCATTACCAACAAAGGTCAAATAAATAAAGATCTAAAACAAAGCAACAGATTTCATTTCAGATGTTAACAAATTAATTTTGACATTAAACAGCAGAGCTAAATCTGTATAGCAAATATAAGTTTTACATGAATATCCATAAAACTTTTAAAATATGACAGTCAAAATCTAGTTCACAGTATCTTAGATTCACTAAAATTAAAACAGATTAAAATTACTTGTTTAAACATTCTGGAAGTATATTTTCCAGAAGTATATACTTTTTCTTTAAAACAGACCTTCACAGACAATTACAGACAATTAGACATCACAGATTAGATGGTTACTATGCTTCATTCACAAAGCACCAGCATTGACGAGAAGATTACTATTATTATTCACCAATGCAAACTGCACCAAAATTACTTGTGAATCTTTTCAGCTGTCGAGGACTTTAAGTAGTCAATTGTCAGGCATCCTGAACTCGTTTCAACGTGGTTCAGTTGTTCTGCAACTGCACAAAACCTCTTCTGGAACACTGCCATCATCACACTCTTTCTAAAGAGGCTGCTTTTCAGAAAAAAACAAACTAGAAATGAAAACTTAAAAGATGATTTTAGATTTGCTGTGTGCACAAGTTAGTGTTGTTTGTTTGGAATGAATTTGCTGTGTTGGACATTGCAGCTGTAGTGATGATGTTGGACGCTGTAGAAAAGCTGTTCCAGGAAGGACTGTGTTGAACCAGGTGTTGTGTAGCCGTTGGTGACCGCGATACAGTGGAAACCCAGGTGTTTGTAGAGCTGATGTGCAGCAGGTGTGTAGGCTATGGTCCCCAGGATGATAGAGTATCTCATGAGCCACCCTCATGGTGAAATACGGTGCTGAGAGTGTCATATTGTAGGGATCCTTTTTGATGACGGACAGAAAAACTGGTTGGCATTGATGGGAAGATGAATGCAGGTAAATACAGGTCAACCTGGAAGAAAACCAGTTAAAAATTAAAAAAGACTTGAGACTGGAGTGTAGATTTACCTTCCAACAGGACAAAAACCCTACATACAGCCAAAGCTGTGTGGAAGTGGCTTTGATCAAAGCATTTATGTGATAGAATGGCCATGTCAAAGTACAGAGCTAAATCCAACTGAGAATCTTTGGCAATACTTGAAAATTGATGTTGACTGACACTCTCTATTTTGCAAAAAAGAATGGGGAAAAATGTTTAGTCTCTTAACAGGAAAAGCAGATAGAGATGTAGCCCAGGAAGCTGAAAGCTGCAATTATTGCAAACTGTAGTTCTACAAAGTATTCACTAAATATTAATGTAAGTTCCACCTTTCAGATTTTGTTATAAAACTGGTTGAAAACCATTTGCTTGCGCTTCAGTTATGCGCTGCTTTGGGTTGATCACTCACTTAAAATCTCAGCAAAATATGTTGAGATTTTTGATTATAAGATTACAGGTTATTAGTTCAAGTGGAAATAATTGTTTTTCAAGAATATATTGTGTTTTATGCATTTTATTAATGCATTTCTCCAGTTTCATGTTGCTTAGATTTTAGGGATGCTTGTACAACAAGACCTAAAATAAACAGAAATTTGAGTGAATGGCATTACTTTAGAGTCTTAAACGCATTAAAATCAGTCACATTTATTCAACGAGGGGAAAAAAAAGATCTGTTTTGCAAGAGCGTCTTGAAAATCTCTTGTATGTGCACAAAATAGGAAATTGTTATGATTTGGGGTTGTTTGGTTTTTGGTTTCTGGGTTTTTCTTATATTTCTCAGTTTTTGAATCATGCTTCTGTTTATTATTTTTCTGGTTATGTTTTAGTCTTGTTCATGTTTTGTCAAGTTTGGTTTTTGGTTCTGGTCATGTTTTTGTTTGTATTCTAGAGTCCTTTTTGCTCCAGCCACGTTTTGTTCTCTCCTGTCAATTAAGTTTATTCGGTTCACCTGCACCTAGTTAATCTGTCTTGCTTCACCTGGTTCACCCTCCATATATACACACCTCTTCAGTTAGTCATGGCGGAAACATTCTCAAATCATGTCTTGTTTTGAAATCATGTTCAAGTCTTGTTTTGTGGATCATGCCAAGCCTGTCCGTTTATTGTTTTGTTCCTGCCTCTTCTGAGTGAGTTTCTGTTTTTTTATTAAATCGTTTTTCACTTACCATTATGCTGCCTGCTCGTCTGCAATCTTGGGTTCCTCCGTTGCACAGAGCCTAACAGAATGTTTCCGCCAATGATGGACCTCGCGGATGAGCACCAGGCAAGCTCCATGGACCTCTTTACCTTCCTGTCTCGGGAGGCGGAGAAGACGCTGCGCCGTAATGCAGGGCTGTCAGTGCCGCTGTCAGCTTATGATGGACCCAGGTTAGCGATTCCATGTCCGGGGACAGGTCGCCGTTCTCCGCCTGCTCCCCTGGCTGCGCACGGCAGTGAAGTCCTCGCCCTCCTCCCGCTGCAAGAAACGCCGGGGTGGAGCACCTTCCTGTGGGTCGGCTGGCGAGGAGGGGGTTTCCCTGTGTGATGTGAGGGCTGCAGCAAGCAAGCCCGCACCTTTGGCTGCTACAGCACTGTCTCCCAGGCTCCCTGCAGCAAGTTTCCCGCATCTTCGTCTGCCACAGCAAAGTGTCCCAGGCTCGCTGCAGCTCCGCCCATGCCGTCTTCAGCCCGGTGTTCTGAGGCAACACCAGAGGAGCTGGAGAAGCTAAGGTTTTTTGCACGCCAAATAAAGAGCTTCAGGACGACCAGCATCGTCCTGAGCTCCTGAGCTGATGGAGAAGATCATGCAGATGGAGAGGGATTATGAGACTGCAGTAAGACAGTTTTACTGCCGCCCACCTCCTTTCTCGCCAGGACTCCAGGGAGCTGCTGCTGCAGAGCAGCCCACGCCAGGACTCCAGGGAGCTGCTGCTGCAGAGCAGCCCACGCCAGGACTCCAGGGAGCTGCTGCTGCAGAGCAGCCCACGCCAGGACTCCAGGGAGCTGCTGCTGCAGAGCAGCCCACGCCAGGACTCCAGGGAGCCAGGACTCCAGGGAGCTGCTGCTGCAGAGCAGCCCACGCCAGGACCCCTGGGAGCTGCTGCTGATGCAGCGTTTCCTTAGGGGCCCGTGGGCGGGCTACCTCCACTTCCAGGTCCTGAGCACCTTCTCAGTTTTCTCTGGGGGGTGCTCATGGAACTCAAGCCTGACACACACTACATGACACTCCACAGCCTGTCTCTGCCAGCCCTGACCCTAAGTCAGCCTCAACCTCCTCCACACGCCGCAGAGGACGTCGTAAGAGGGGCTCCTCAGCTTCTGTTCATGCCACTGAGAGTTTTGTCCTCGTTCTGGCCTCTGAACCCAGAGACGAAGGGTTCGAGGAGGAAGCGCCGCTTCGGCCTCTGAGGGTTCGCCAGGCTCTGCTTCAGGCTCCGAGGGTTCTCCTGGCTCACAGCCTGTCCATGAGGCCCTGGCTCAGTGGCGCCCGCCTGAACTCTGTGCCTGCTGGGGACGACCTCCCGGTCGCCCGCCTGAACTTTGTTTTTGTTTCTGGCCCTCCTGCCATAGCCCCCACCGCCCGCCCGGGTTGTCTTTTGTTTGGACTCTTGTGGGCGTCTGATATCCGCCCTTAAGGGGGGGTTCTGTTATGATTTGGGGTGTTTTGGTTTTCGGTTTCTGGGTTTTTCTTATATTTCTCAGTTTTTGAATTGTGCTTCTGTTATTTTTCTGGTTATGTTTTAGTCTTGTTCATGTTTTGTCAAGTTTGGTTTTTGGTTCTGGTCATGTTTTTGTTTGTATTCTAGACTCTGTTTTTGCTCCAGCCATTTTGTTCTCCTGTCAATTAAGTTTATTCGGTTCACCTGCACCTAGTTAATCTGTCTTGCTTCACCTGGTTCATCCTCCATAAATACACACCTGTTCAGTCACACATCGCGGAAACATTCTCAAATCATGTCAGTCTCAATGCTTAATCTTCTGCCTCAGATGCTCCACATTATCCCCTGATTAACTCACCTGCATTCAATGTCATTCTCCTCTCATTCCTCAGCATATAAGCTTATTGGTTGTCATTATTCTTTACAAATTACCCATTACTCTGATTTCTTTGCCCGTGTGTCATGCCCTGTTCTTTCCTGTGCTATTCCTGTAAGTTTTCTATTTTTATTGTTAAAATCTTCACAATGCTCATTGCCAATTCCTGTCTGTGTTTTGGTCCAGCTCCAAACCCACATAATATGACAAATTTAGTCTTTTGGGCCTCCTCTAGGAAATTATGAAAGTGGGCATAATATTGTTCAGTGTCGAACAGTTTATTTCCAGTTCTTTTGTTTTTTTTACTGTACAGATTAAAGAAAAAATTTGCTAATATTTTGTGATACCTTTAAATTCTGTCTAACCTCACTGATTGTTTTTTTTTTTTGTATATGCTTTTTAAATCGTGCATCATGTTCTTATTTTATTCATAAACCCAGCTAGTGACAGACATTGCAAATTAGCTCAGGTTACAATTGTTCAAATGCATGTATTTGTTAATCCTTAAAAATTGTCCCTATATAAATTTTAACTTTTTAAAAAGTAGGCTTTTTGTTTGACTTGTTGAAGACAAATGAGCTGAGAAGTATTTGTTTCTGAGTAGAGTTTAAAAAAGCTTTCTTATAATTTTTACTTTTGGGACAAAAATTAATTGAAATCACTTCAAAAATGTATTCCATCTTAACGTCTCAGTGTTTCATCATATTTTTTGCACAGATGTTTTACTTTATCGATGAAAAACATAACTAAAATAGAAACCAAACCTCAAATGCAAATTGTTCAAAAATAGAGAGTAAAATAACTGGAACAGGAATTAAATAAAAGTACTAAGGTGCTCACACAAACACCAACTGTTTCTGTATTGGCTAAAGGATTAAAACCAAGCCTCTGGAGAAACTGTTTATCCAGGGGACATCAGAGAAACGGCTAATGTAATTCAGTAATTTTTTCATAATTGTTTTCTGAATTAAAATAGACGCTGGGAACAGAAGGTGGGGGGCTGGGAGGAGGCAGGACAACTGGCTGCAAATGACTCACATCAACAGAGGATTCTTGAAAGGTCTGTTGAGATTAAAAAGAATCACCACACACAAGACAAGAACAAGCATGCCAGAAGTGAGATGATTGTGGGATCAGCTGGGTTCTATATTTAACCGCAATGACGTATTTCAGTTGTGATGCGTTGAGTGATACAATCGTCTGCGTGGAGAAGGGTGGGAATGGAAGGCTAAAGTGAAAGTATTGAGACAAAATGTTAGAACGAACATGGGAATGTTACAAGGTTTAAAGCCTGAAACTACACAAAAGTGATAAAAATAAAACTGATTATTATACACAAAAGTTAGAGTTCATTTGTCTCTCTAGTTTCTACTATTATTGAATAAAATCCCCAACCTGTGAGGAAAAAGTGACTGGCTCATTTTAAACTCCAGCCTCCAGTGGAAAGCTCCAACTTGAAAATTAAAAGTTAGTAACTAAAAGACAATGTGTCTAAATATGTTCAAGTAGAACTCATCAGGCAGCTGAAGAAAACAGAACCATAAATACAACCACAAATTGAAGATGAAGATAAATACAAATTTATATTAATGTCTTATCTCCTGGTTTCAGTAGAACATATACGTAGTATGAACACATGCGGCCTCCCATTCACAAATACTTTTGTTTCCCCGTTTGTTAATTATTACAGTTGTTTGAATCTAAAATGTGCGTTTTTCAAGTAAAACAACTAACAGCATTTTTCTGGCAATACTAAAACCTACAATGCCAAAAAAAACTAAGCATACTATTGTAAAAAGATGCAATTTTGGAAACTGCAAGTGGTCTGTTTTGCAGAACATTAAAGCCTATTCCATATCTCTGCTCCTACAGTCTTTGGATTTCATTACTCTCCCCTGCATGGACCGCAGTGGACACTATGGATGTGTAGTTGCTCTGATCATGTGACCATGAACGATGACCAGATTTACATGGATCACCACTGATATGCTTTTATGACGGAATGAAGATGACTCCCTTGTTGATAAATGACCAACATGTTCAATTAACTGACACCAGATCAGACCTAATTTTTTGACACATATATTGGTTAAAATGTTCTAGCATCAAAAACTACTTTGAAATTTTTCCATTTATATTTTCACAAAAAAAAGGTCATCCAGCACTTATGTTGGAAAATCTAAGGATTGTACAAGCACAGCACGTTTACTGCTGAAATACTTCACAACTATGACTGAATTGAATTGAACTGCATTATATATACTCTCTGGAGGCACAATACATGTGCTGTATTTTTTTCTGTACCATCACAATCGAATAAACTGATCTAAGATTAACAAGGGGGTAGCCTTCTCTAGCACAGTCTGATACATGTAAGGGCTGTAGATCAAACCACACCTCCCGTATGGAAGATGAACTGTCTGCACTGTGATCCACAACCCACAGCCCACCCCCTATCCATACACTGTTTTTATCATGAGCTTAAAGAAATCCACAGAAACTTTGTCCACATGAGACAATTTGATTATTCTAAGACACTGTAATCTGGTTTTCAGACAGCAGTCTTTTATTGTAAAAATGTTTGAACTGGTTCGTGTACATTTCTGTTGTTTTATTTTCTTCACTGCAGCTGATGCACACTACAACCCATGTTTAGAGCAAATCAGCTTTAAAAAAATTGTTTACTTAATATATGCCTTTTCAGTGTCAAAGATGCATGACAGCGAAGCTAAATCCTTCACTTGAGAGCTTTTTACTGAAACCAACATCAGGCTTGTTGGGGTTTTCTTTGGTGTTGAGTCCTCTGTGCTGCAAAGACCTTTAACCCTTATCTAAAACTTTGCAAAGCAAGGTCAGAAATACATTGAACTTTTAAACAGATAAAGCTGTTGGTCCCTTTAGTTTCCAGAATATAGAGACAATTGTTAAAGTTAAAGGAAGAGGTGATGCAACACTGTGGCAACATGTTTTTGTCTCAACTGTGTTACTTCTGTTGAATTCAAAGTTAGCATTTGTTTTACTGTATTTTTCAAATAATTTTAAAGTTTAAATTCCACATTTCAAAAGCTATCTTAAGTTAGGTAATTATTCTTTTATATTTATCAAGTTGAAACATCTTTTTTTAATTTTGAATAAATGTTTACCAGATCAAATTAACCTAATTATTTCATTAAACAAACATTTAATCCAAAACTACTTTTATAAAGTTTACTTTTTTTTTTAGACTATGAAGTGTACTTGCTTCACAGACTGTTTACTTTGACCTAAGCTCTATATTTCAGGCATATTTAAGATTTAACTGACATAACTCTATCTGCATCTGAGACTCAAGGAGAGCTTCCTGTCAGCCATTTATTGCATCATCACCTTGTATTTGCCAGAAAAATATTCACCGCATTTCATCATCTGTTTCTGTTGATTTCAAGGTCAGACTGGGTAAAGATCTGTCAGAAGCGAACTACGTTACCGTCAGCCTGTGATGATCTGCCACGCTTTGAACGTCTTGTAAATCTCCCAGACACATTTAGATTTTTTTCAAATTTGTTTATCCCTTCCCAGTAAAGGCATGACTGATGGCTTGTTTTTAACCTAATTTAGCCGATGACTCAGTAAACTGGAAAGGCACCCACAGCTAAAGACATTATAGGAGGCGCATTTCCTTTATGCAGAGAAATGGGAAGCATGTAAACTGCCATAAAACCCTCCCACAGAGGATCTAAGAGCTGTATGATTTGGAGAGACAAATTGTGACTCAGCAGCCCACACCTAAAAACAGGAACCCTGATTCAGGAAAGTCAACTAAGTGTTGTTTCCTGTATGTTTTAAACTATTTTGAAATGAAACTGTGCAATATTTTCACTTTGGAAAACGTACAACTAATTTAAGAAAGCAATGCAGGCAAAATAGATAATTTTAAAGCCTGTCTGATGAACAAAACTTTTCCCCAAGCAGTTTAAAGGGCTAGGATCTCTGCAGCCCCTCTAGACATTTGTCAGTTTATGGCTCCAAAAAAAGGAGAAAGAGAAAGAATAGTAGCTAGAAGCACTGATTTCCCTTTTTTAAATAATCTTCTCTCTTGTGCTGTGAGGAAAAGCAGTTGTTTGTAGTTTTAGCGAGTGAGTGGTGCTTATGAGTTCGTTTGTGGGCTACTTCTGTCCTTGCGTGTCATCTCCCCGCTCTCCGCTCCGCTCAATGCCTCTGGTCGGTTCATGTTTACCAGTACTTCTGCAGCTTTCTTGTTAGTCACCATAAACCTGCCTGCAGTGAAGTACAAATATAGTGCATACAAACTCTAAAAAATGTTGAACTGAATCTCAAAGGTTAAAGGTTTAGCTTCATAACTTTGTCAGAAATAAAACGCTGGCTCATCAATCTGTTCATGGAACAGCATATTCGAAAAATCCAATGGCACATAACTTAGCTTTAACCACAATTTTGTATTTCGATCTTTCACAGCATGAGCTTTTCTGCACAAACCAAACCTAAACTTAGACAGGTCATATATTTAAAAAAGAGCTGAAGTTTTCAAAAGAAGAAAAAGCAGTGGGCTACATAAAGGAATAGCCGACCTGAAAAAGGCATCAGAAAGATGTTCATTGACGTCCAGTGAATGGAGACTTGCAAATGATGTCACACTCAAAGGGGACAAATCATGTGAAATCCACTTTTAAAGCCCTTAAGTACATTATGTTATATACTTTTGAGTCTGTAGGAATGCAGAAAATTTGAATTTAGTCTCTCCAGGCGCTGTGTTAATAACTTTATACGTTGTTTGGGTCATATTTTTTTGTCCGCTCAGTTTTCACTATTCTCTATCAGGTCTACATTTTTTTTACTATTACGTGAACATTATTTGCTGCGGAACAGCTAAAAACCAGCGCTCCCCGCTGGGTTGATCCGTCCCGACATAAAGGTTTCTTTCAGCAAAAACTTCTTGCACCGTATTTCTGTTTATTTTCCTTTTAAACAAACTCTGCTGCAGCAACTCCACATACGCCATACATCATTCTCGTCACCCTCTTCCAGGTGCGTCGAGCCCAATCTAAAAGGTTGGGTCGGCTGTCTCTGTTATCAGACTACAAAAATGGCCGAACAGTGTGAAGTGGAACGCTATTTGACCTGGACGGGGGCGGGCTGTGAAGTGCGTCAGTAGCATTTAAAGAGACCGCACCACAGTTGCTCGCAGACACACCTCAGAACAGGGGTAAAAGAGGGGCCCGTGGAGCTACAATCACAAGGAATTCAGACCAAAGTATTTAAGTTCCACTTTATATAGACCACAACTGAATAATTTAAGTGTGAAAAGGAAGGATTTCAAAGCATGATATGCCCCCTTTAAAAGATTTTTAGCTCTAAATCGGGATACAGTGGGATTTCCTAAATGTTTTACTGCTCATTACTATTAGCAATACAAGCTGATAATATATAATAAACAACAAATACATTTCTCTCCATTGTATGTGTGCAAACATAAAAGGAACATGTCCACAAACAGGATATGTTCAACGAGATATAAACCATCATTGTTAATAATTACTTTAGATCAGCAACTTTAACTACATTTTATTTGCACATGACCAAGTTGGATACTATAATGGAACTATAATTTCCTAGAAATACCAGTCGAGCAACCAAGGGGGCGGCAGTGAGGCAATGCTGGCCAACCAACTATCTGTCCCTGGTCAGACAGTAATATATAAACAGGCTTTGATGTGCTGCTTTTTGTTTATTTATTTGTTCAGTCCAATCCAGCCTTATTAATGAAACACATTACCACGCAGAACTAAAATGCTGTAGAGAATGCATTATATTATACAGATTGCTGGAAAAACTGTTTGTTTCTGCAGCTCAGCTCTAAAACTTCATCAGATAATAGCTCTTGTGCTGAGCCTCCGTCTCAGAGCTCATTGAGCTAAAAATAAGCATATTGTTCTTGCAGTAAGAGCATGTAGGGTTAATTAATGATTCCAAATTGTAACATAACCATCTTTCCCCAAAAAATGAGCAAGGTCCTGTATTTCACTGTATGTTTAGTCAACAAAAATTTTAATTAAAGTTGCAATTCCTAAGAACAAATGTGACTTTATTTTCCACAAACTGAGCACAACCCCTTCGATGGGATATAGGGACAGGAAACACGTGAGTTTGTTTTCAAAGTTCCACAAGCTTCTCTTCTTTTGATTGACACCTATTAGGATCAGTTGCATTGGTCTATGTTTAACTCATGAGCCCTGTGAGATTTTAAAAATCTTCTTACTAATTTGTATTTAGATAAGAGTCAGGAAGGCTTTGCATTGTTGTGATAGGCAACTTTATAACTAAATGTCACTTTCTGACACACTAGTTCTTTAAAAAGCTCACCAACACCCATGGACATAAAACCATAACATGCCAACAAATAATTTTTCTATGCAGCAGTTTTGCAACCACATGACTCCTCTCTGTTATCCTTTCTATCTTAACTTTCTGTGTAATCAGTAGAAGCCAGTATGGTGAAACAATATTGCAGCAGAAGAACAGATTACCAAATATGACTCTTGACTGAGGCCACACTTTGGTGACATGGCTGGTCATCAGCAGCAGAACAGAACAGAACAGAACAGAACGTACGAGAGGATGACATAGGAGACGAAAGGAGGAGGGAAAGTGAGGTGTGAAGGAGGAGTTGGTGAGAAAAAGAGACAAAGAAGTGGGAAGATGTGGAGATGGGCATAAGGCTTCGCTCAGAGCTGCAGGATACAAATAAGATATGTGATTAGTGAAAAACAGGTGGAGCTGCTCCATGTGAATCCAGAAAACGTGGCACACAAAAAAAAAAGATAGAGGAAGTTGTTCTGTAAGAGAAAATATAGGACGCTGAAGTGAAATCTGTGGGTGGTCCGATTCTCTGGGGCTGTCTCCTGATTGTATGAGATGGAGAGATTAGACATGCCCACCCCCTGCTTTCCACAAATATTCTGTGCTTTTTAGCTTCTGTTGTTTAATCACATTAGCCAAAAGGATTTCCAGTGGGAAAAACAGTGTGTGAACACAACTACACAAGGAGAGTTGCAGTGGAAATCCCAGTAAACCCACAAGAAATTATGATGTGAATGTGTCTGTTTAGTGTCAAATTTCACATAAAAGCACCCTCCATATCAGTTTTTTTCTACAACCCCACATTGTCTGAGAAATTAAAGTTAGATTTCAGATTTTGCTGTTGTCCTGTGAGGGAAATATTTATAATTTTTTTAGAAAATAAAAACAACATATTTAGAAGTTCCTCGTAACCTTTTCCAAACATTTCAGCTAATGAAACAAAATCACATACATTCATATGCATTTCAGTGACTTCTTATGTATTAGAGATTAACTCAAAAATCATAACTACCTTTCCTCGCACAAAAGGCATTCATACCCCCTTGAAATTGAAATTTTGTTTCATTACATCCAAAAATTTGTTTTTGGATGTAATGTTCAGATTTTATCCAAACAAAACTTATTTATCATTCAGATTTTTTGTTTATTAAAATGTCAAAAGTTGTGTACAAATGTTCCATCATCTTTTACCAATACAGCCCCACCCCAAAAACATCAATTCCAAACAATTGCTTTCAGAAATTCCCTAATTAGTCCACAGTCCTAAAGACCAAGGGACACACCAGACAGGTCAAAGATAAAGTTGCGGAAAACTTGAAACTCAGTATGTTATAAAAAATGTTCCAAACATTAAACATCCCAAGGAGATCTTTTTAATCTAAAAAAAACAAACAGAATGACACAATTGCAATGGCGAGCAGACAGGCCAGGCAAGAAAAGCATCAATCAGAGAAGCAGCCTAGTCGGTAACTCTGGAGAAGCTGCAGAGATCCACAGGTGGTAAAATTTGACAACAGGACAGCTATTCATTGTGCACTCCACACACCAAGCATTTATGGAAGAGTGACAAGAGGAGACCCATTATTATCCTAAAAGTTCCATCTGCAGTCTGTATAAAGTCATGTAGGAGACAGTAAAAATGTGGAAAAGGTGCTCTGGTCAGGTGAGACCAAAATTAAACTACATGCAAACTGCTATATTCCTGGAAAACTAATTCTGCATATCAACATAGATGCACCATGCCCATGGTGAAACATGGTGATGGTGGCACCTTGCTGTGGGGATAGTTTTCTTCTTCAGGGAGAGGGAAACTTATTAGAGTTGATGGGGAGATGGGACAATATATAGGACAAGCCTGGAGGAAAGCTTGGCAGAGACTGCAATAGACTTAAACCAGGGCAGAGGTTCACCTTTAATAACCCTAAACATACAGCCAGAGCTACAATGCCATGCTTTAGTTCAATGGTGTCCAAAGTGTGGCCCAGGGGTCATTTTGCAGCTTTTGGAATAATTCAAGAATGATAATTGGTCTGCCAGCACCAGTGGGTGATACTGATGGACCCTTTTCAAACCATTTTAAGGCAAGATTTTTGCTGACAAATAAAACCTTATTTAAAGGAAAATTTCAAAATCAGAATCAGCTTTATTTGCCAAGTGCACACAAACAAGGA
Source organism: Crenichthys baileyi (assembly GCA_036173005.1). NCBI lineage: Eukaryota > Metazoa > Chordata > Actinopteri > Cyprinodontiformes > Goodeidae > Crenichthys > Crenichthys baileyi. The sequence continues at coordinate 26,976 of JAHHUM010001333.1, read as the reverse complement.
ATTTGGCTTCGGTTCCACTTGCACTCAGTGAGGACATATTTCTTTTTTGAAATATAAAATGTAAATAGAAAATATTTTGTAAATATGTTTATATACAGAGTTTTTACGAAGTAGAAATGCATGGTTGAATTGTGCAAATATGTAAGGTATCAATCTGAGCATGATTTATTTTCACAGAGCTGAGGTAAAAGTCTAAACAGTTTGGGGGATTTTTTGACACAGGAAGTGCAGTCTCTGCTGGGTCTTTTTGCAAACAGTGCCTATGTGTAAGTACCATCTCAGTTCCCAAGAAAGGGTGGTTCTTAGGAACCGGAAGTCATCCACAGTAGAATCCAGGTTACTGAGGACAGTGAGGGGTGGCAGTGTGGCGGATGTTTTCCGGAAGTGCACCATCATCTCCACTGACTTGAGCAGGTCAAGTTCCAAGTGGTTCTGACACCAGAGGACAACGATTCTCTAGTCATTTAACCCCATGATGGTGCGCTTCTTGGATATGGGGATGATGGTGGATCGTTTGAACCTCACAAATCTCCAGAGACTTGTTGAAGATCTGAGTGAAGATGGGGCCCAGTTGGTCATAGTAGGCTCTCAGGAATGGAGGAGAGATATCGTCAGGTCCTGAAGCTTTCCTCGTATTCTGACACTGAAAGAGTGTATCTATATTATCCTCAGAAATGTTAAATCCTAGCATAGGGTCTAATGAGAGGAGGGTGCTAGGTGCACAGGGAGCTTTTGTATTTGATTGTGATGTGGATAAGATGGTGGGTGGTGTGAATGACTGCTTTTCAAACCTGCAGTAGAAGCTGTTAAGGTTGTCTGCCAGACGAGGATTCTGCTCAGGCTGGTAGGACGGGCTCCTATAGGCTTTGAGGCTCTCTCAGACCATTCCAAACTGCAGCTGGGTGGTTAGCTGAGAAACTGTTTTTTTAGCTTTTAGCTGTAACTTCTCTACCCTGATCTCCTTGGTCAGTTTCTTCCTGACCTGCTTTTATCGGGCCCGGTCCTCACTGCTGTAATCTTATTCCTTGTTCCTACGTAGCTTCCTCAGATGTGAAGTAAATAATGATTGTTGTAGTATGTGCGAAAGATGTTTGTGTGCGCACACATGTTCTCACAAAAACTGATGTATGATTTCACAGTATCAGTGAATTGGTTTAGATCAGAGGCTGAAGCTCAAAAAACACTCCAGTTTGTGCAGTTTAAAGCAGGCCTGTGACATCTGCTGTGACTCATCAGTCCACTTCCTAACAGTCTAACCACAGGTTTAGAAGGTCTACCTATAGGTTGAAATGAGGTAAAGCAGACAGTGATAAGAAAGTCCCAAAGAAGCCCAATATGCATCTTTTAAAGCTGTGTGACAGTGGTCCAGTGTGTTTTTTCCCTTCTAGGAAACTTAGTATGCTGTCTGTATTTTGGAAGTTCATTGGAGAGGCTTTGTCTGTTAGAAACCCCATGAACGATGATGGAGTCTGGGTGCTTTTTCTTCACGTCTGTTATCAGCTTACTGAGTTGCTTTTCTGCCTCTGATATGCAGGCTTGTGGTGGGATGTAAATGCAGATGAGAACAATCGAGGAGAACTCCCTCTGTGAATAAAAGGGTTTACAGTTTATTAAAAAAATGACCCCAGGTGAGCACCACATGTCTTCTGTAACACTGTGACATCTGTACATCAACCTTCGTAATTGAGGTTTCCAGGAAACAGAGGGTGGAAGATCAGCGGAAGTCTGAGTTTTTAGAGATTAAAAGCAGCAGTTTGTCCATATTGTCAACCAGGAAGTGGACATTAGCCAGATGGATTGAGGGCAAAGACCTGCGGAGTCGGCGTTACCGAAGCTTGATGAACGCGTCTGCCTGTTTACCTTGTCTGTGTCCCCGGTAAATCCCATACAGAGCCGCTGTGCTGTACAACACAAAGTTTTTGGATCGATATGATTGAGACATCCAGCTCTTCAACAAAATGCTTCATTCATATCATTAAAATATTGCAAATTTAATTTATTGTAGGTAAAAAAAAGAATTAAAGAAATTCACAATAAAATTTCCCAATGCATTCTTTATAAAAAATAAATATTTTTGTGGGCCAAGCACTTTCAACTCGACTACGTTGCCCACATGGCAAAACATTTGGACACCTCTGGTTTAGAAAAAAGCATAGTCATATGTTAAAATGGTCAAGTCAAAGTCCAGGCCTAAATTCAATGGACAATGTGTTGAGGTTGCTATTCACATATGCTGTACATCCAGACAGACCTTAAGCTATTGTGCAAAAAATGGATTGGGGAAAATGTTTCAGTCTCTTCACATGCAAAGGTGGAAGAGACATTCCTCCAAAAAGGTAACTGCAATGAAAAATATTTTTAATGTGTTGACTCCTGAGGGGCTGCATAAAAATACACACCAGACCTTTCATATTTTTGTTGGTATAAAAGTGAAAACCATGTATCCTTTCCTTCTACATAAATATGTTGAAGTTTCAGCATTTCTTTTCTTTGAGAATATGCAGTTTTACATCTGTAAAGATCAGTTACAATTATAAACACTATGCTAATTTTGACCTCAAAACCTTTTCACAAGTTTGAGTTTACTGCTTCAATTATCCCACAGGGTTTCAGAAAAGATAAGTTTGTTTTATTTCCTCAGACTTACATTTTATGTTAGGATTTACAACTGAAAATGCTTCATGCAGAGAAGCTAGCTAAAAAGCCGGGCTCTTGTTAGCATGTTTACTCTATGTTTATGTATGCCTCATATACCAATTTTGATGCATGATACATTTCAGAGCCTTTTTGTATTTATTCATGTGCAGATAAAACGTACAGAAAAAGCTTTGAGTCTATAAGTTCCGGATTGTTAGACATGGTATTGTGCTTTTAAGGTAATTTTCTTCTGCTGTCTTCAGCAGCTAATATAGTCTATTAATAGGAACATCATTGCAGAGATTGAAAAATACTTATATTGTTAAGGGAATCCAAGATTAATTAGATCGATGTCATCATGTGCATGGTCCAAAACACAGCTTTACAAGCTTTATGATCAACAAGTGTTTTTAGAATCTGGCTGTGCAAAATGCAGCGACATGGGTCATTCTGGGTGCAGCAGATATAACATCACAGACTCTAGATCAACAACACATATTGGAGGCTAAGCTTCACAAGGCACTCAGATAATTATCATTTTGAAATCCACTGAGCCGAACAAATGGGAACATCACAGGTATAGTCATCTATGGAAAATCACCTTGAGGGATTTGTGCCCATATGGCAAGAATTTGGTGCACATGCAAACCAATGATGGATGTGTAAATGATTTACACCAATAGTGTTGGTTTTCTCATGGTGCTGTCTTTTGTTTGCTTTTCTTGACAGATATTTTATTCCAACCCAGGTTTTGAGAGCTGAGTTTAATCAGGGACTGACTGACAGTCAGTGTGTCAGGACTGCAAATGTAAATCGCTGGACACAGAGGCAAATTTGATAGTATTATAACCACTTAATCTAATTTAGGTTGGAATTAGTCCAAGCTGACGTATCATGCAAATGTCCAACATCTGAGACATGAGGGTGTCAGAGTGGTCCTATGGTAGAATCAGTGGGTTCATGAGGGCGCCCACACACGTAGTGTCATTCTGTATTATGAAACAACTACCTAATCTTATGCATATCGAACCATTTCTTAACTTGGTGCGAAGCTGTTATTTTGTCATTGACGGTCATTTTCAGTTACTATTGAGAATTTCATTTATTTCAGTAAGTCATTTCAAGGAAAGCACTTTTTATTTAGTAATTATGCATATTGATCTTTTCAAGCCTTTATTTGTGTTAATTATGATGATGTCAGGATATCATAATAATAAAAAGGTTATATATTACTTCAGACCCAAAAAAATGTTTTTAAAGCAGATATGTGGGCTTAATGAAAAGTTTTGTTAATTCATGCTTGAAAGTTGTTATTTTCGAAAGGTACTTTTAATATGCCAAAGAGCCTTATTGGAACCCATGTTCTAATTTACACTCACCGGCCACTTTATTAGGTACACCTTGCTATGTCATAGTTCTATGAACGGACTTGACCCACATGCAGAAAGTGCACTCTGGAGAACAGCGGAGTATTTTTTAAAAAGGTTTACTTACAGGGGAAACAAAGAAGTGAAGAGGGGATTCGGTGATGACAACTGTAGGAGGGAAAAGAAACAAGTGAGTGACAGAATGAGGCTCCGGTAGGTTCTCTAATGTTAGTCTGTGTCTTACTGGATGATATCCGCCCGGATGAGAGGGATGCGGAGCCTGGGACGTGCTGCTAAGGTGATTCTGAACGTAGGTCCTTGACTGTGGCTGGAGATAATCCAATGTTGAGTCTGAGCGCTAGGTGAGGCACGGTGGAGGGTGGACAGGGTTCGTCTGTGATGGGCTGTATGGAAAGCGGGGCCAGGTAGCTGCCAGCTAGGAGTTGTTCTGAGAGGGTAACTGTGGCATCGTTTCTTGATCTGTTGTCTGGTCTCGTTCTGTAGCTCGGTGGTCTGGAAGCTGGGATCTTGATCTGATCCAGAGGAATCCGTTGACCTGGGACGGTGAACAACAGAGAATTAATCAAAGGTTTAATCCTTACAGAGAGTGCTGCAAAAACGTATGTAGTATGTGGGCTTGAGGTGTACCACAAATGGCTAACACTCGAGCGAATAAGTGCTGGCAGCTTCCTCTTTAAATATCCCCAGATGTTCATCAGCAGATGAGATGCACCTGTCGCCTCTCACCTGTGGACACCAGCACCATCTAGAGGCCAAGCACAGTAAGCAGCAGAGAACAAAGAACAGCAACACATAGAGAATCCCAGACCCCGACATGCTAGTACGGGGTTGGACCCCCTTTTGTCTTCAGAACTGCCTTAATCCTTTATGGCATAGATTCAATAAGGTGCTGGAAACATTCCTCAGAGAGTTTTGTTCATATTGACATGATAGCATCAAACAGAAGCTGCAGATTTGTCGGCTGCACATCCATGATGCGACACATCCCAAAGGTGCTCTATTGGATTGAGATCTGGTGACTGTGGAGGCCATTTGAGTACAGTGAACTCATTGTCATGTTCAATAAACCAGTCTGAGATGATTCGTGCTTTATGACTTGGCGCATTATCCTGCTGGAAGTAACCATCAGAAGATGGGTCACTGTGATCATAAAGGGATGGACATGGTCAGCAATAATACTCAGTTAGGCTGTGGCGTTGACACGATGCTCAATTGGTACTAAGGGGCCCAAAGTGTGCCAAGAAAATATCCCCCACACCACTACACCACCACCACCAGCCTGAACCGTTGATACAAGGCAGGATGGATCCATGCTTTCATGTTGTTGAAGCCAAATTCTGACCCTACCATCCAAATGTCTCAGCAGAAATCGAGACTCATCAGACCAGGCAACGTTTTTCCAATCTTCTATTGTCCAATTTTGGTGAGCCTGTGCGAATTGTAGCCTCAGTTTCCTGTTCTTAGCTGACAGGAGTGACACCCGGTGTAGTCTTCTGCTGCTGTAGCCCATCCACCTCAAGGTTCAACATGTTGAGCATTCAGAGATGCTCTTCTGCATGCCTTGGTTGTAATGAGTGGTTATTTGAGTTACTGTTGCCTTTCTATCAGCTGTCTGGCCATTCTCCTCTGACCTCTGGCATCAACAAGGCATTTGCGCCCACAGAACTGCCACTCACTGGATATTTTCTCTTTTTCGAACCACTCTCCAAAAACCCTAGAGATGGTAGTGCGTGAAAATCCCAGTAGATCAGCAGTTTCTGAAAAAGTCAGACCAGTCCGTCTGGCACCAACAACCATGCTATGTTCAAAGTCACTTAAATCACTTTTCTTCCCCATTCTGATGCTCTGTTTGAACTGCAGCAGATCATCTTAACCATGTCTACATGCCTAAATGCATTGAGTTGCTGCCATGTGATTGGCTGATTAGAAATTTGTGTTACCGAGCAGTTGGACAGGTGTACCTAATAAAGTGGCCGGTGAGTATATTAAATATGACTTCATATTTGAAGGCAGTAGTTAATCATTGCAGAGCTGTTGACGCACATCGAAATGCATGTTTTATAGAAAATGTAGCAGATAGCGGATATTTTGGGGCCACCTGGTTAAAAAAAAAGCCCTGGTGATTTTGCCTGTAGATGTGCATGTGGGCGCTTATATGTGCGTGGTTCCCCCTCGTGTGATGCACAGAGAAACGTCTGTCTTCTAGTCGGCCTCTCTTAAGGCGCAGCAGCAAAGCCGAACTGCCAATGAGGGTGTATGTTCGCACGTGTCTTTGTGTGCTCGCACACTTAAGCCTTCCAAATGTTCTCCACTGAACAGAGATCCAAGAACATGACTCAAACATCACACCTCCTCTATTGCTATCTTACTGTCGCTATCTCTTTCACGCAAGTCCTTATTTTCATCTCTCTCTGTCAGCAGTGAGCTCTGTTTTCCAATCAGTCAGTGACATTTCACCCCTTGTAGTCCTTTTGTTGGAAACTTACATGTTTAATATCCATTTGCAAAGGGGGCAATCTCTGTATTTTTTGATGAGTGTATGAGTACCATGATTGGTACAATAACATCAGGCACAGTCATGTTTATCTCAAAGTTTAGAAAGAGTGCAAGAGAGACTTCTTGTGCTCTGAAATCTCTTTTACTGGTGTTCTTGTTTAAATGTTCTATATGAGTAAGTTTGATAAATTATTTCAAATCGTGCATTATTTTGCCTCTATTGTGTCTCGTATATAGCAAACTAATCATTATAAATCTGGCTTTGAGGCTGGGGAGCACATCAAAAGGATGTTGTCTCTCTCTCAGCCTTGTCTCATCTTTTGTTTTAATCCCTTTGATATGAAGCAGACTTATATTCCTACTTGCTGCTGGGAATAACAAAAGAAAAATGAAAGGCAAGAATACGAGGAGAATTTTTCAAGCAGAATATAGTGAATTAGTCAAAGAGAAAGAATTCCTAAAGTGGAGTTAGGTCTGGATAACAGCTCCCAAGCAGACTTGCAGACAAAATTTCAACTGACTGCATGAAAGAGTGAGAGAAAAGACCATGAATCCAATCAGCTTTTCAGCAAATAAAACAGCCAAGAAAAAGAATTCAAGCATAAGTGTGCAAATGTTGGAAAAAAAACATGACGTCAAGGTGCTTTAGCAAAACAAGGAAATGTGTGAAAACGGGCCTAGAAAAGTACTCACGTACAGACGTGTAAGTAAAATGTCTGTGGGGTGGCATCAATTCAGCTCCTGAACACAAAATAAGATGAATAGCTTGCAAATTGCACTCGCACATGAGAAGGTTGAGAATGTATGAATGTGTGTGGGGAGAGGAGGAAAGGGAGCGAAGCAAGGGCCCAGCAGGTGGAGAGAAGTGTGACAGAGTAGTGACGCACTCAAACCAGCACAGAGCTTCCACCCTATCTCTGCACCGCTCCTTCTCTTCTACAAGTTAAATTGGGAATCATTAATATTCATCTATTCAACATACTGAAGCGTCGACAGACACTCGCTCACAACCGCTCCCTCCACCTCTCTTTCATTGCTCGAGATAGTGCTCGTTCTGACTGCTGACTGACATGGACGACATCCAATCAAACCCACACAGTTTGTATGTACTCTACGAAGAAGGTGCGTCATAGAATTTTTTCTTGCCAAACAAAAGCTCAGAAACCAATGGGAATCTGAAGGATGGGTCGAGTTATGTGCTGGTTTCATCCTTATATAGACATGACAAACTATTATATTTCTGAGTGAGCTTTATGCGACAGAAAGCAACCTGTGTGCTTGCAGAATGAAAGGGCTCACTGATTGCTTGGAATGAAAGCTTTTAATGAACCAATATGTTACCTAAAGTGAAAATTAACTGATAAATTATTTAAACAACTGTATGACAGAATGCATGGGTTTAAAAACATGTTTTAAAAAGTCACTGAAATGCAGTATGAATGGGCTGGAGGTCGAAAGAGCCATTAAAGAGCCAAAAATATACACAGCATTTCAAAAATATTCATATGTAATATTTTTTTTCCCCAAATTTTTTTTTCTCTAGTTAAAAAATACAAAAAACGTAATAATTATTTGGTATGTTCCTGTGAGGAGCAGGCACAAAGTAGCACATAACTGTAAAGTGAAAAGACAATTTTTTTGTTGTATGAATGCCAATTTTATTCATTCTTCTTTGCAAAATGGCTCGGGTTTAGTCAGATTGGATGTAGAGCATCCGTGAGCAGCAGTTTTTAAGTCTTGCTATCACGACCAGAGACAGAGAACCCAAATTCAGCCAAACACAAAGTGATAAGTAAAAAGGTTTATTCAGAAACTCAGGATCAGAGAGCACTAGAACAGCAGTCAGCTTCCAGGAACCATTTCTCAGTCTGGTGATGAGGCACAGAATCCAGAGGAAGAAGAGATCCAGACAGTTAATGAGGAAGCGTCCAACAGACTGAAGTCGGATTGCCGACTGATCCAAATCCTCCGGGAACCAGCTGGTGCTGTGACAGGAACACAGAGAGCTGTGATTGTCCCTCTTGACAATAAATCCAGGCAGACTAGAGAGCCAGGCGGGCTCAGGCTGAATAAACCAGTGGCTAGGCCTGAGACGTAAATCCAGGGACAGAAACAGGGTCGAATTCCAGGGGCTAGAGGCGTCAGACAAGGGGCAGGCAGAGACATAAAACCAGAGGCAGAAAACAGAGTCGAAATCCAAAATCCAATCCGTCAGACAAGGAGCAGGCAAGAGGGAATAATCCGTAAGGCAAGACAAGGTCATGCAACGAGATCAGTCAGGAAGGAACGCTGGATAACTACTCACAAATGTTTTCCAAAATCTTGCACCGTCTGCCTGTCAGAGGGCTGTATATAACTGCGGCTCCACAGGTGTGTGGCATGACGGTGATTGCACAGCAGCGCAGCAGCAGACAGGTGAAGCAGATGAGTTGATTGCATGAGTGAGAGCAGAGCAGGCAGACGGGCCAGAATCATAACAGTACCCCCTCCTCAAGGTCCGGCTCCGGACGGACCCCGAGGCTGATCAGGATGAAGACGATGGAAATCCCGGATGAGGGTTTTGTCCACTATGAATCGTGCAGGAATCCAGGACCTCTCCTCAGGACCATAGCCCTCCCAGTCCACCAGGTAACGTATGCCACGTCCCTGCCGTCTGGACCGGATGATGCGCCGGACAGTGTAGACTGGGGGCCATCAGCAAGAAGCCGGCAGGTGGGGTGGCCCGGAGGTGGGCCCGAGACGGGACACCACATAGGGCTTGATCCGGGACACGTGGAAGGTAGGGTGAACTCTCATGGCACGAGGCAGACGTAAACGAACGCCCACAGGATTGATGATCTTGGATATGGGAAATGGGTCCACAAAACGAGGTGCCAGCTTACGGGAGTCAGCCAGAAGCGGGAGGTCCTTGGTGGATAGCCAAACCTTCTGTCCCATCTGGTAGCTTGGAGCAGGGATTCTCCGACGATTTGCTGTGCGTCCCTGCAACTCAACATTCTGATCATAGAACCTTCTTGCCTCCTCCGGATGCGCTGACATCTTAGGGCCGCGGCCTGAGCAGAAGGAACCTCAGCCTCTTTTCCTGACTGTGAACAAGGGTTGGCTGAAAACCAAACACACTTGGAAAGGGGATAACCCCGTGGCACTAGCCGGGAGGGTGTTGACAGCATATTCAACCCAGGGTAAATTTGAGGCCATTTGGTTGCCGTCTGACTCACATAGTGCGGCGAAGTTTGGTCTCCACCTCCTGGTTGCCCTCTCAGTCTGTCCATCCGACTGTGGTGAAATCCTGAGGACAAACTAACAGTAATCCCCAGCAAGGAACAAAACTCTTCCCAAAACGTGACACAAATTGGGGCCCTCTGTCTGAGACAATGTCTGTGGGTATGCCGTGAACGCAAAAAACCTCACGTTCCAGAATGTCCCTCATTTCCTTGGCTGAGGGCAACTTCTTGAGAGGGACTAGGTGAACCATCTTAGAAAATCTGTCGATGATAGTTAACAGAACTGTGAAGCCATTAGAAACTGGCAAACCTGTGACGAAGTCCATGGCTATGTGACCTTGACTTTGGAGGGGTCCACTATGACTTGGTCTGGAGAAATGATGAATCCAAGGAATGAGGTGGTAGTGGTATGAAACTCACACTTTTCAGCTTTGACAAACAGATGATTTTGAAGAAGACGGAGGAGGACAGCCTGGACATGATTTCTGTGGGTTTCCAGATTCTGGGAATAAATCAGAATGTCATCAAGGTATACAAAAACAAACTGTCCAACCATATCCCTCAGGACATCATTCACCAATGCCTGAAAAACTGCAGGGCCATTGGTTAAACCAAAAGGCATTACACAGTACTCGTAGTGACCAGTGGGAGTGTTAAATCCCGTCTTCCATTCATCCCCCTCCTTGATACGAACAAGGTGGTAAGCGTTTCTCAAATCCAACTTAGAGAAGATCTGGCGCCCTGAATCTGGTCGAAAGCAGTGTTCATAAGTGTTAGAGGGTATCGGTTCTTGACGGTGATGTCTTTTTAACCCCTGTAGTCGATACATGGTCCTCAAGGACGCACCTTCTTTTCCACGAAAGAAGAAGCCTGCCCCTGCTGGAGAAGAAGAAGGTCTGATAACACCAATCTTTTAGTGACTCATCAACATACTTCCTCATGGCTTGGTTCTCTGGTCCTGACAATGAATACAATCGACCGCTAGGGGGGAGAAGTGCCTGGTAGGAGCTCAATGCCACAGTCATAGGGTCCTATGAGGTGGAAGTGCGCGTAGCCCTGGACTTGTTGAAAACCTCCTTAAAGTGCATGATATTCGGGTGGTACCTTACGACAGATCAGGATATGTCTCCTCAATGTCATTCTCCGTGAAAAATATCTGTAGAGGCAGGAGACAGACAAGTGGCCGAGCAGGACTTAGCCCAGCCCAAAATCTTTTGGTTTTGGCCAGTCAATATGGGGGTTGTGCTTTTGTAACCAGGAGGCCCCTAAACAAGGGGTAGTTTGGAGAGTTGATGATCCTGAATGTGACCTCGATCCTGATGATTGCCCCCCAGTGTGGAGTTGTTATTACCTCCGTCTTGTAGTGTTAACTGTTGATACTTATGACCATCCATGCCAAGGACATTACGGTGTCAGACGTGGGAAGGAGCTTGATGTCATGGTCCCCTGGCGAACGACTCATCCATAACTCCGTGTCCGCCCGAGTCAATGAACACAGACACCTGATGAGAAGTAGAACGACACTTGAATGGTTGGCAGGAAATGAGCATGAGGAGACAGACATTTGACTTCGGCTCAGTAGAGTTCTCCTCACCTCTACTGAGCCTGGGCTTTAACGGACACTTGAATGCAATATGACCCTGTCCACCACCAATAAAAACACAAGTTATTCTTCCTTCGTCGATCTCGCTCCCCCGCAGAAATCTTTAAGCGACCCACTGCATGGTCCTCCGGGTCACAACGTTGATCAGAAGGGGGTGGAAGAACCCTTGGTTTCTAGGTGGGGAACAGGACTGTGAGCTGAAGAGGATTTTTTTTTTTTTTTTTTTAACCCCCCTATGAAGCCTCTCCCTCTCTTTCTGTGAGCCGCAAATCGATGCGGGTTGCCAGGTCCTCAAGTTGGTAAAGGGAGGCAGGGTAGTCCCGGGTAGCCAGTTCATCCTTGGATGTTCTCATTCAGACCTTCCATGAAAGCATCATTTTACATGCTCATTCCAAAGACTGTCTGCTGCCAGTAAACGAAAGTCAATGATATAAGATGTAACACTTCTCTCTCCCTGTTTAATAGAGAGTAAACCTCTGGCCGCTTCATGACTAGGAAGAACTGGATCAAAAACCCTGATGAGCTCCTTGGAGAATGCAGAATAAGAAGCACATGTGATCGAACCATTTTGCCACTCAGCAGTGCCCCATTGCTTAGCCTTTCCAGAGAGCAGGGAGATAACAAACGCCACCTTAGAGCGCTCAGAAGGGAACGAAGAAGGCCGAAGCTCAAAATGAATCTCACATTGAGTAAGAAAAGCACGGCACTGGTCAGGATCTCCCCTAAACAGCTCAGGAGGCGTGAGTCTAGGTTCTCTTACCATAGCGGAAAGATCATGAACTCTGGGGGAAACAGGCTGTGAGGACGCTGGCGTGGACGCAGGAGTCATGGAGCGCAGCATAGAAATAATTTCCCCATGCCGAAGTTTAGACGGGCAATAGAGTGATCAACATTAGTACGCCACTGCTGTGCTGGCGATGGGTCCATCTTTTGGCCAGATTTTACTATCACAACCAGACAGAGAACCCAAATTCAGCCAAACACAAAGTGATAAGTAAAAAGGTTTATTTAGAAACTCAGGATCAGAGAGCAGAAGAACAGCAGTCAGCTTCCAGGAACAATTTCTCAGTCTGGTGATGAGGCACAGAATCCAGAGGAAGAAGAGATCCAGACAGTTAATGAGGAAGCGTCCAACAGACTGAAGTCGGATTGCCGACTGATCCAACTCCTCCGGGGAACCAGCTGATGCTGTGACAGGAACACAGAGAGCTGTGATTGTCCTCTTGACAATAAATCCAGGCAGACTAGAGAGCCAGGCGGGCTCAGGCTGAATAAACCAGTGGCTAGGCTGAGACGTAAATCCAGGGACAGAAACAAGGTCGAATTCCAGGGCTAGAGGCGTCAGACAAGGGGCAGGCAGAGACATAAAACCAGAGGCAGAAAACAGAGTCGAAATCCAAAATCCAATCCGTCAGACAAGGAGCAGGCAAGAGGGAATAATCCGTAAGGCAAGGCAAGGTCATGGAACGAGATCAGTCAGGAAGGAACGCTGGATAACTACTCACAAATGTTTTCGAAAATCTTGCACCGTCTGCCTGTCAGAGGGCTGTATATAACTCCGGCTCCACAGGTGTGTGGCATGACGGTGATTGTGCAGCAGCAGACAGGTGAAGCAAATGAGTTGATTGCATGAGTGAGAGCAGAGCAGGCAGACGGGCCAGAATCATAACACTTGCCACAAATTCTTAATGATATTCATGTCTGGACTTTGACCTTGCCATGCTTGTTGTGTTCCCTATTTGGTGTGTAGCATATTTGAAACTTCTTATGATTATCTTTTAACAATGGCTTATCATTTTCCACTCCATAAATGCCAGATGTGTTATCTTGTCAACAGATTCTTCCACCTGAACTACGGATCTTTGCAGTTTCTCCGAAGGTATCATAGGCCTCTTGGTTGCTTCTCTGATTAATCTTCTCCTTGCCCAGTCTTTCAGTTTAGGTGGATGGCCATGTCTATGTTTGCAGTTCTGCCAGATTCTTTCAAATGATGGATGGAGCAGTGCACTGTGAGATACTCAGTGCTTTATGCTTTGTGTTGATCAATTATGTTCACAATGTTGCCAAGGTATTTGCTCACCCAAGGAAATTCAGATTACAATGAAAACTCTGTTCATCCATTGGGCGAGTCTTGGTTTGGCAGATGCCAGGAGAACAGCACTTGTTTGGTTGCATAGTTTTAGTAAAACAAACTTTTATGCATACCATGCATACTAAGTTTTTGAAGAATTTCATGCTTTGAACTAACATAGCTGTGCACCAGTGGACAAAGCAAGGTGTATGAAGAAATGGATTAGTGAGTTTGGAAGAAATTGGCTGGCTTCCTCGGAGTTCTAATCTCTTGCCCAAAGTTTATTTAAACACACTCTGAAACGTTGCGGAAAGTCTTCCAGAAAGCGTTAAAGATGTTGCAGCCACAAAGAGAGGGCCAACATTATGCTAAACCCTATGGTTTACAAATTAGATGTTAAGTGTGTAAAGGCAGATGAGCAAATACTTTTGGCAGAAAAGCGTAAATCATTATTAAGCTGCAAAAGGCTTTGTCATTCAACCACTTTGGTTTTTGCCTTATAAGATAGGATTTTTGTTTACAAAATAATTTTTAGATCTTGGGCTTCAATGACAAGAGATAAGTGCATTTTTTTACATCCTGATATATGCAGGGGGATTAGGTGAAAAAGCTTTATGATTGGGCCCTATGTATTCAGTTCTCATAACTGTCTGATAACTGACTGTTGAAAAAGACCTGTTTCCCTTATCCTTATTGGTTCAAAGTTGCAGCAGCAAAGACTTTGTTCCTGTGGAGGTAAATTTGTCTCAATATTATTCAAACAAAAAACTAATCTCAATCAAAAAAATTAATTGTGGTTAAAACTTTTGGAATATTCAATCAAAAAAAAAACTAATCTCAATCAAAAAATAAGTTGTGATCAAAACTTTCAGAGTTGTAACGGGTTTTTTTTTTTTATGGAATATTTTATTTTGGGGAGAAAAAAAATGTTTGAAAAAACTTTTTTCGATTAAAATAACTAATTTTTTCTCACGAAGAGAAAAAAAGTTATTTGCAAAACAAACTTTTATTTGCGCATGTCAACAATCTTTGGTTACGACTCTTGCTCTTTTGGTTTTGACGCTCTCATGAACATCCTGGGCGGGGCCTAAAGACGAACAATATAAGACATTTCCCTATTGGTTAGCGCTGACTAAAGCGGCAGACTGTGATCCCCCCCACCTCTGAACTTCCACTCGAATCACAGAGCTTGTTCAGAAGAAAACTGCTGTTAAGTGAGCCGACAGTCAGAAATACGCGGTCATGCCAGCCGACACCAGCTCTCTCTTAAAGATTAGCTCCATGCATACAAGGCGCATTACGGTAATGGAGCAGAAAGGACGCCAATCCTGGCAACGGTTGAGAAAATAAGAGGAAAACAGAAGAGTAACCTACAGAACATTTATATTAATGACATTTTTACAACTTTCACATTCCTGTTTTATGTAAAAGAATAAATATTTAATATTTTACTGTACAGTTTTGGAGAAATACACAACTCAATGTACCTCAAAATGCTCAACCATTATATGATTTGTCCCATTTTCAGGAATTTATTTCTCCAAAACCATGAGAGGTGACAACACAATCTCTTCAGATTATATTAGAGGGTTATCTATATTATAACCAGAATTAGTATTTCATAATTTTACTGTACAGTTTTGTAGAAATACCTTGTCAAAGTACCTCAAAATGCTTAACCAGTATATACTTTTTATTTAGTATATTTTTTGTTTGATTGAATAATATTGAGACAAATTTATCTCCATATGTTCCCACTTTGCTGCATTCCCTTTGTGTGTTTCCCTGCCCCATTACAGATCTTCTTTCATATGATTCAACATATTTAATGGACAATGCTCAAATGAGAAGAAATATGTCATTTCCAGGTCTATTGAACTTTTCACTGTCATGCTAACGTTTCAGGTTTTAACTGACAGAAAAGGTGGTCTTATTTTCGTTTACCATCACAATGGACTCAAAATACTAACTAATTTTATGAGGAATTATTGTCCAGCAGTGCACAGCTGTGATAGGTGTTAGCTTAAACTTTGTTAACTCTCGCAAGCTAACATGTTAACATAGTTTCTGCAATCTTGTTTGATTCACTGCATTACAAGGACACTGAAATGTCCAAAAATGAACAGCCATCTGTAGACTTTGAGACTTGAAGTATTTAATTTACTTTTCTCATACATTCTGAAATCATACTTGTTCCCAAAGTGAAAACAAAATATCACAGTAGGTGACATTGAAGTGTGAAAAGAGGAGCCTTGCACCATCTGTGCAAAAAGGACGGAGCAGCACTTTGTAGTGACAGCAAGGGCAACTGGATCCTTGGAGGTTTGAACAGGTGTGCATTAAATTAGATATGTGTTTTTTTAAAATATATAAAATTAGTTTTTACTGTGGTAATCCCACAGCTCACTGTAAACTGTGACTACAGAAATGAGGAAATGCAACACAAGGCGTTTTGAGTAAGGGCTTTATAAATGCAGTTCTTTGATTCAAAACAGTGGTGTCAGTGCTTAAATCAAGAAATAAATCTGTAGACAACAATGAAAAATACCACTCTATATAATATAAGAAACATCATAACTGTTTCTCACCAAAAATGCCTCCTTTGAAGATATTCTCAGGTGTTTATTAAAACGTAATAGCGGTGAATTATCTGTGTTCAGTGAAAAATTAAACACCCTTAAAAAGATCTGGCCAACAAATATTACCTCTTACAAATTGCCATTTTGCAGTTTTGTTTCAATAATACAAAACATAATTTGTGGGGGTTAGGGGTGTTTTGACCCCCCCAAAAATCTGATCCAGTTAATACCCCCCCACAGACAACACCTTCTCACTGTTGGTCGACAACAACACCTTGTACAAAGAGCAAAAATCAAAATGAGCTAAAAAAATATATGTATTGTTAAGTTAGCTGATGATTTATTTTCCACGCCACTCGCACACACCTGTACACGCAGACACTGAATGGCGGTAGACTAGCTCCTAAATTACCTAAATACAGTGGTACCCAGGTGCTTTGTCAGACCTGCCACCTGGACCTCTGGGGCTGAAGCTCCAGATGTTTTCAGAACAACTCCGAGTCTCATGAAAAAAGACATTTAGGAGTTCATGTCTGTTCAAAAGATGCATTAAGCCCCAAAATGACAGACTTCACTTTTTTTTTTTTAAACAATCATATTTGTTTCTATTGGGTTCCATATAATCACAACCCGCTTCACCTAACCTGACATTGAGTCTAAAGGTCTAAAGGAAAAGAAGGCAAAAAGTGGTTATTTGCGCACACACTGCACCGCGACTGCACAACTACGCACACAGGCCCAGGTGGACTGACCAGAACGGCTGTTCAGTCCAGGAGCGTCAGCCTGTCTCGTTAATTACCAAAAAAGTTACACTAAGAGCATCAAACAGGACTACAATAGTGGAGACGGCTCAGTTCATAGCAGCTGCGGAGCCAACCAAAGAGAGGGAGCCTGGTAGGGGTGTTCGCCCAGGAACAGGTGGAGGCAGAGCGGCTTAACCCAGACTGAAGTTAGCGGTAAAACCTGAGAGCTGGCTCAGAATGGGCTAATTGCAAGCTTGCACTAATCACTGATTCATCCAGCAAGACATGAGGTGGAGGTTCACTAATGAGCAGCATCAGGGTCATGATGAGGGACTTTCACCTGAGCTACAGGTAGAGTTAAATGGCCTGGCCATGATAGAAAACAGTAGAACCCTCTCTGTAAGCTTCTAGCTGGACCTGCATCATGATGTGAAAAATATCTGGTCCTTTACCTTAGTCAAAATCAAATAATTTAATCCTAAAGTTACTAAACACTTTAAAAGGTCGTTCAGATCACCACATTGCATTTCATGGCTGCAGTCGGTCCTATAGTCCAGTTCTGCATGTAAACAGAAACAGGTGTTGCTCAATAAACCAGGAAAATATCTCCTGGTTCCGGTAAGACAGAGTAGAAAGAGCAACAGTAAGCATCCCTCTTCTCTTTTATATCTTCTGATCCTAAACATACAGCTCTGGGTTGTTTAAATGTGCAGAATTAATAAGGAATAAATCATAGTTAATCACAGGTAGATCATTAATTAGTTCACTGGTTTATTTTTCAGAATAATACATGTAATATGTAGTATTATATAAACTAAACTCATTAAACAAGGACACAGTTTTACTCAATGTAATACGTACATACCACTTTATGTATAAATGTATTAATATCTGTAATATTACAACTGATAACAGGACAAAAGATGAGAGTCCAAGAAAGGTCCAGGATGAGGCTCCATGTTCTATTTTAAACACCTTTTTCTCTACAAAAAGTGTTTAATAGTAAAGACTGAACTAATGGCTCAGTGGAGAACAACAGACTAGGTGGAATGAAGGGCTGGAAAGATGTTCTCGTCCTTTCGGTCATGACCCAAAGTTCATGGCCAATGGATGAGGGTAAGAATGTAGATCGACTGATAAATTGAGAGCTTCGCTTTTTGGCTCAGCTCCCTCTTCAGCCACAACGGACCGGCACAGCATCCTCATCACTGCGGCAGCTGCACCACTCTGTTCTCCCCTCACTCGTAGACAAGACCCCAAGATACTTGAACTCCTCCACTTGAGGCAGGAACTCCCCTCCAACACTGAAGAGGACAAGCCACCCTTTTCCGGTCGATTCACAACTTGGCTGCGCACCGCCCCAGCTCATGCTGTAAGTCTTGGATAGTGGGGGCCAGCAGGACCACATCATCTGCAAACAGAAGAGACGAAATCCGCTGGTCCCCAAACCAGACCCCCTCCATCCCTTGGCTGCGTCTAGAAGCTTTTATGAACAGGACCGGTGACAAAGGGCAGCCCTGCCAGAATCCAACATGCACCGGGAACAGGTCTGACTTAGTGCCAGCAATGTGGACCAAACTCCTGCTCCGCTTGTGCAGAGACCGGATGGCCCCTAATAAAGGGCCCCCGACTCTGTACTCCTGGAGCGCCCCCACAGGGCACCACGAGGGACACAGTCGAATACCTTCTCCAAGTCCACAAAACACGTGTACTGGTTGGGTAAACTCCCATGAACCCTCTACAGGGTGCTCTAGGGTTCTTACATCATCCATCCCTAAAGACCAAGACAGAGGGGAAGCTAACAATGTTTCAATATTCTGAGCTTTTTCGCCTAAACAAAAGACTGTGGACATATCTAGCAATTTGGTAAAAAGGGTGGTTTTAAAATTGATAGAAATTAGTTTTTACATTGCAATAACTTTTTACTAATAACATTGTTTTTCGATACAATAAGTCTACTCTAGTAGTAGTAATTCTGGTAGTAGTGACTACCATGTGAAGGTGAATGACATCTAGTTTTGACATCAGCTCATGCCCTCAGGAAGATATTTGTGCCTGTGGCACACTTAGCTTTGCACTCTTCTCTACTTCCTTTGGTTTAAGTTCAAAAGCCTCACTTAAGATAACATATTAACTTTCTCAAGAAGATGACATTATACTATACACTAATATTTAGCTTATTTCTTTATAAGTACCAATGCCATATCAGGAAAAGTGTTGATTTGTGCTGTTTGAGCCAGTTTTATCTTCAGTGGGCAGAGAAATGCAGCACTGCTCTCTCTCTCTTTAACTGTTTTGCTTCTATTAATATTTGTATAGCTGAGAGAGATGGACATCTGCCTGCACACACAAGGCCACCATATCTGTTTGTCCATGTGTGTGTGTGTGTGTGTGTGTGTTGGGTGGGGGGGGGGGGGGGGGGGGTAAAGTACATGCATACTGTACTCTGATTGCTTTGGGTGTTTGACTGGACATTCGCCAAGACGTAGAATAAAACTCCCACACAAGCACACTTTGTTAAAACAAGTATGAATTTATTCTTTCAAGAACATGTCTTTTTCTTCTACAGTAAAAATAAATAACAAATAAGTCAATCTTTAATATATTAATGACTATTTCTCTTGATACAAAACATATAACATGCTGAGTGTCAAACCAACAAAGGAAACTTTTGGGAAATGGTATAACTGGCACTTTGGTCATCTGAAAGTGACTTAATGGTCACTAAAGAGCACCCGGGCTCAGTTTGACCTCCTCTAGGAGACTTATCAAGATACAGAACAGCAGAATGGCACTGAATATTTCCCACAGTCTTTCCTAATTGTGGCAAGAATTGTCACTGGAGTGGAGAATGTTGAAACGCTCACCAGCTCTCTTTAAGTGCATCTGTCTGCATGTGTGAAGATCTCTAACATAACACTCTTTCACTCCTACTAGATGCTGGCCTTCCCCTGGTAACCTTTGTTGAAGGATACTTTCTTCTGCCCTTGAGAAATAGAGATAGCCTGAGATAAACAGTGTAACCTTAGATGAACAGAGAGTGGGAACAAAGGGATAGTTGCACATCAACATTTCTTTCTACCGACAACGTGGATGCCTATATTTGGAAACTTCCTGCTTCTGCTTTAACTGTTTCCAGTCCTTGTCCAACTTGTTTTGCAGCCTCAGCATCCCCTGAAAAGCTGACTTTTTGGACTATCCTAACATTATCTCCACCAGTCTGTACATGAGTCTTAATTTATCCCATGCTATGACTGGCTCCAGATTCTTGAGTTGCTCTCTTAGTTTGTTCGCAAAAAGCATCCAATTTGCACCTCGTCTGTCCGTTTGGCACTACCCATTGGTGAGTCAGAGAAGTGCTAAATCTAGTGACGTATTTGCCTTTGCAGAGTTGCCAACTTGTAAATCCATGCATTGCCTTGGATGCACACACAGATGTCTGTTATAGTCAGAGCTGCCCATTTGACTGTGTGGTCAGTTCTTTAAGTCCACAAGCTCCTTAGTCACAGTTTTGTCACCAAGCAGCAATCTGCTACCTTGTTTTGTATTTTAGATTTTCTTATATATTTCTTACATATTCTCTCCCACATTCTCGTTGCTTCAAACACCCACAACCCCCCACAAAAAAACTTCCAATATAACAGATGTGTCAAAAAAAGGCATGATACAGGAAATATTCAGTGTATCTTTTATATCAAGATCATTCATCGGCATTCAAATTAACAATCATCACACATTATATCAATATGTCACAGAAAGACATCCAAAATCAAATATCTCCAGCTTCCAGCAAGAAAGCATTCTCTCTATGTGGTTGTCGCAAAACAACACCATATTTACAGAGGTTGGTAAATGGTTTGTGATGAATGAGCAGAAGGACTACAGATGAACCAGATTTATTACTTATCTCCTGCAGGTTGCTGCTTCTACTGCCAGCACTGACCTTCTCTCACTCTTATTGCTGCTCAAACACTCTTCCTTTATACCATTCTCTTTCCCTGCCATTTTGAATTCCTCTCCATCTACTTCTTCACAGTATTTTTGTTCTCCTACCTCTTCCCTGCTTCACTGTGCATGGTGCTCTGTCAAGTAGAGGCACAAGCCTTCACAGTTTTCCTGGAGCCAAATGAAAAGTGAATTAGACCACAAATATCAGTCTGAACACTCACAGGACACAAACCTATTTACATGACACTTTAAGTGGTTACAGTAGTGTAATTACTGTACACTGGTACTAACAGTAATTGTAGTAACTATAGCAGCCAGGTAACTGGATGCACTAATAGCACTAGTAGTATTGACTAAAGTTGAGGTGAGAGAATTGACAACATTGTACACAACTGCTATCAAATTGCCTTCCTACTGGTGATACACTCAGCCCTCTTAGCCCTGATTGCAGGGAGTCGTAATGCAGGTAAGGCACAGAAAGCCATACCTGTTGATCATTGTAGATGATTGTAGCTGAACTCTTAGCAGCCCTCAATAAGTGTTAAGCCCTATAGGTGGTAGATTAGGAATCTAGCCATTCCCCCAATCTCCCATGCTGTTCCTTGTGGATTTTCTAACAGCAGAGTGGGCAAAGGGGGTATAAAGAGTCTAACAGGGTTCCTTCAGCCTCTAAAACAGGCTGGAACGGAAGGGGTGTGACACTAAGAGTTCAATTCAGCCAAATAGTAGGTGGAGGCAGAGGGGGTGAAAAAAAACGGGAATAGGGGGCCTGTAGAGAAAAGGAGGGGCCCCTTTTGAGGAAAAATTGGGAGAGGTGGAAGATGGAGGCAAATCAAACTCAGGTGGACATTCAAGCTCAAAGCACCGCAATGTAACACCAGAGTCTTCATTGCCATAATTTGCCCAGTACTCTTCAGGGTCAAGTTTGGGCAGAGCCAGTTCTTCCTCCCCCAGTTCATATTTGACCACTGAGGTCGTCGTAGAAGGGCCTTTTCCATA
Source organism: Crenichthys baileyi (assembly GCA_036173005.1). Lineage (NCBI taxonomy): Eukaryota > Metazoa > Chordata > Actinopteri > Cyprinodontiformes > Goodeidae > Crenichthys > Crenichthys baileyi. The sequence continues at coordinate 5,288 of JAHHUM010001333.1, read as the reverse complement.
CAAGCCAGCTTTGACAGTCTCTGAGGCCTTCTCAAAGATTCCTTTTGTGGATGACTGAGGCTTGTTTTTGTGGAACCACCAACGGGTCTTGGTGCTAAAGGTGGTGGTGGTGGAGCCAGCAATGGAGCCAGGGTCAGGCAGGGGGCAGAGGGCGAAGTCCATCTCACGGAGAAAGCGGAGGTCCTGGCCACGGCGGGTGGAAGGGGAGGCACATATCACCTCGGATGATGATACGCGGGCCTCGCGGAACCATTCCCACAGGGCACGGGCCTCACAGCCACAGGACCAGGGGTTGGCATTGAGGCGGAGGAACTCGATACCCTGGGTTTCCCTCAGGGTCTGACTTGGCAGCTCAGCCAGTGAATTGTTGAAGAGGAAGAGCATTGTCAAGCGGCCCAGATCACGGAAGGCGCGGCGGTTCACCTGACGGATGCGGTTGTCGTGAAGGAGAAGCCGATCGAGATTGACCAGGCCACGAAACACATTTTCTGAAAGGGTACGGATGCGGTTGCCATGTAGAAACAGCTGGCTCAGGTTGATGAGGTCAGAAAATATGTCATCCTGCAGGAAGTGGAGGTTGTTCTCCTGAAAAAGAAAAAAAAAGAGAAAAACAAATTAAACACACTGTATCTGAACTGGAATGTGTGTAACTGTGCATGTGATGAGCAAATGTGGGCGGCTGCACGTGAATGTGAATCAGAGTAGCTGGAGTGCAGCACTGTGTCTCTAGCGCCCCTACCTGCAGGTAGAGGAACTGTAGGCTGTAAAGCTTGTGGAAGATGTCATGGGGCAGGGCAGTGAGCCGGCAGCGGTGCATGTGGAGGCTCTGGAGCTTCTCAAGGCCGCGGAAAGCACCCCCCTCAAGCCTGTGAAGATTGGGGTTGTCTCCCAGATCCAACTCCTCCAAGTCCCTCAGCTCACTGAAAGCACCTGCCTCAATCCATGTAATATTGTTGGAGAACAGCCACAGAACCTATAAAACAGATAAAAAATTATAAGTTATTTTTAAATTTTTTTTATCAATTTTCATTATCCCTTTTTTTTGATTTTTTTTGGGATTCGCCAAAAATATTTTTTCTAAAAAAAGAAAATTTAAAAAGTGGAAAAAAAAAATTAAAAAAAGCATTATGCATTTTTTTTTTGTGGGATTTTTCACACTAAAAAATGCAGTTTGGTATGATTTTTTTCTCCTCTCCTACCTGAGTTCCGAAGCCAAAAGAGCCAACTCTGAGCTCCGTAATCCGGTTGTTCTGGAGGAACACGCGCTGGGACTCGTACGGCACTCCTACAGGGACGGCGGTGAAGTTCTGCGCCTGGCAGCTCACAGTCATGGGTGTCGGGTAGCACACGCAGTGGTGCGGACACGCCGACGCCGGACTTGGCTTGCCGAGAACCAGCCAGACCACCAGCCAGAGGGAAAGACCGCCTGGAGGAGAGCGAGAACAGATACAGAGAAGGGAAAGTGGTGAGAGCTGTCCGTGGTGCGGATGCATCCAGTACAAACCATACAGAGTTCGATATTTAAAACATCTGTGCTCATTTGAACGATGCGTTTCATTTCGTAATTTCAATAAAATGATTGTATACACTGAAACTTTAGCTGAAGTTACAATTTTCAAAAGAATGAACATCTCAATAATTTGCCTAAAACGCTTACGCATTCGCGCCCATTACGCACAGCACTACCACAAAAAAGCTCAGTCAAAACACAATAATGAATTCTCAGACTGCTTCCAAACATAAAAAGCATGCCTCTTTTATATCCATTAGTCGAAACTAAGATTTTACATCAGAAAATGACTGTTATGTATTTGTATGCTAAATCGTCCCTCATCCATCCATTTTCTCTGATGTTTATATCAATCAAAGACTTCTTCCATGTAAAACCTAATTCATTCTTGCACGATTTCTATCATAAAGCAAAAGCGCTTCAACTCCATGCACAATCAAGAGGTGTCCCAAGCCAAAGGATGAGAGAAAAGAAACTTACTTTTGCAGTTGCGCATGATGGAGCTTCGTCGGCTCCGAGAAATAGAGGAGTTGTCCATCCTGAACCAAAGCCCAAAGCGAGTTAGCCTGAGACGGTGAAGTAAAGCCTTGCTATCTCCGCTGATGCCCTGGTTCCCGAGTCGGAGCGACTGAGAGTGTGCCGGCTGATGGCCACTACTGTCCCATATATACTCGAGCATGCCGTAGTTGCCTACGGCAGTGGGCACCGTGGAATCTCCTACGTCACCGCTCGGGGGTCATGAATGAAAGAGGGCGGCAAAAAAACGGAACGGGGAGGGCCGACCGCGAGGGGATTCTCGAGGAGAGCTTCTACGCGCGTAAAAGGCTGGTTGGAGACGTGCGTTCAGGGCTGTGAGAGGAGGAGAGTTTCTCGACGCACATTGGTGATGGCAGAGGGAAGGAAGGGTGGAACGTGTGTGTGTGGTGGTGTGTGTGTGTGTGTGTGTGGTGTGTGGTGTGTGTGTGTGTTGTGTGGAAAAGATGAGGGAGGGGGGAGCAAGCCAATAAGGCTCGGTGCCTGGTAATGATGACTGGGCTTTGTGGAGGAGCGGAGGACGGGTAGCAGAGGCTTGTTTCCTGGCTTTCGTTCTCATAGACAGTTATGGTCTGTTTCCGGTGCGCTGTGGCCAGACAGAGTGATACAAGGGGGACAAAAGTCCTATAGATGGTTCTGTCTTCGGAAAGGAGGATGCCCCCGAGTTGTGATTCAGCCACAAGAGAACGAGTCACCCAAAACAGTCGCCATTAAAGAGTACTTTTGTTGAGCTTAACTGTGGCATGCGCAGTCATGCAGTTTGTGCTTAAATTATAGTCCCCTGACATAATTATTGATGGTGGATATGTGGAATGCCACCATATATCTGAACAAGGAAGGAATGGACACATGAAAGGTATCATTTTAGTATGTAATGCTGCGTGTCATCAAATGCTGACATATGTACACTACCTCCAAAAACGTTTTCCTACATTTTGTTACAATAAAATCACAAACTTCACGCCACCCTATTGGAATTAATGAAATTGATCAATTGATCAGAAATTAGAGCATAATTGTGAAAACTATACATTTTTCTTTATCATTTTGGTTTTTTTTGTTTGTTTTTGTAAACATTAAAATCTAATCCACCAAAATAATAGCCAGTGCGACCAACTATCTGTTTACATTACTTACAGTTAATAAACAGAGTCCCCCTGTGTGTAAACTAATCTCAGTATTAATACAACTGTTCTATGAATACACCCAAAGTTTAGAACCTATAAGCTAGCAACATATGGTCATCCAACTACACAGAGGCCTGGCAATGAGAGCATTAATCAGAGAAGCATCCAAGAGGGCTATAGTAATTCAGGAGGAAATCGAGTCTTACACTCTGAAAATCTGGCCTTTATGTAAAAAGTGGCAAAAAGAAAGCCATTGTTAAAATAAACCCCAAAAAAATCTTGTTTGCAGTAGGCTTCAAACCATGTAAGAGAGACGGGAAACATGGAGAAGAAGTTGGTCAGGCCAGACGAGGCCAAAATTGAAGTTTTTTCTAACATGCAAAACTACTTGTATATATGTGGGGAAAACTAACACTCCACATCACCAAAAACACAACATACCCGATGGGTAACATGGTGATGGCAGCATCATGCTGTGGGCATGCGTTTTTTGGTTTTTTTTAACAAAGGCAAAAAAGCTGATCAGAGTTCAAGAGAATATGGATGGAGCTAAGCACTGGGACATCCTGGAAGCAAACCTTTTAGAAGGCTGAAAATGACCTGAGCCTGGGATGGAGGTTCCCTAACCCTAAGCACACAACCAGAGCCACAATGGAATGGTTTAGATTAAAACATACTCTTGTGTTTTAATAGCCAAGTCAAAGTCCATGCTCATTAAATTGAGAATCTGTTGCAAGACCTGAAAGTTGTTTTTGTCAAAGTTTCTCAATCTAATCCAGCCAACCTTGATCAGTTTTGAAAGGGAAAAGGGTCAAAAACTGCAGTCTGTATGTGCAAAAGCATGTTTAGACATACCCTAAAATATCTCTAGCTGTAATTGCAGCAAAATCTGGTTCTACAAAGTAATAACTTCACTAAATGCAAATTCACACCACACTTTTAATTTTTATTTGTGAAATAAACTTTAATTTGATTTTTCTTTCAGACCAAACTGTGAGGAAATTCAGGAGGTGTAGATATTTTTTTCAAGGGGCTGTTAATTTCCATACCTATTGCCACTGCAACCTTTTACAGGATTCAGCCTGAAGTCATCCATATAACTGGCAAAAAGTTTGTACACTTAATAAAAACTAGCAACAATTCATCTAATTTTCCCTTCCGTATGATTTTGCTTTTAGAAAGGGATTTGAGAAAAAAGTTAGAAGTTGTCACAGTGACATAGTTGCAACTGATGGCATGCTACTATTGGCTTTCAATCACAAGCAGTGACAGCTTGAGAGTCACAGCTGAACAGACTTGAAGTGCCATTCACATTAAGGCATCTGTTGTGTTTTGTCGTCTTTTTGCTCTCTGGACTCAGCATTTTTCCCTCCTCATTTTAAATCAGATGACCAGTATTTGAAATTGTGTGAGAAAAGCTGAGAAACAGGCCACAATAACTGAGACGAACTTGGTTGAACAAAATTGGCTCACTTTTAAAGTGCCTTTAACTGTAATTTGAAGTGTCTTTTTATGTCTCTGAAACTCTTTTCACATTAGCAATCTAAATTTGCTGCCTTTTTTGTTGCAAAATAGCTCAAGCTTAGTCAGATTAGATGACGCCCTTGTGATACAGTATAGTTTTCAAGTCATGGCTGTATGTTTAGAGTTGTGGTCCTCACTCCAGAATCAAGTTCTTTCAGTTTTCCTTCCAGCGTTGTCCTGTATTTACCTCCGTCCATCTTCCTGTCAAGCTTGACCAATTTTTCTGTCCCTGGTGAGAGAAAGAACCCCTACAGCATAATGCTGCCACCCCATTTTTCGTCATCAAGGTGGTGCATTGAAAAGGATGCACAATGTTCATTTTCTACCAAAAATAGAAAAACACACCACCATTTGTTAAGCTGCTGAAACCTCTTGAAGGTCTCTCAGAGTCAAACAAGGTTTATATTTTGCCGTTAGCAATCCTGCTGTTCTAAGTGAAGCAATTAATAAAATCATTCAATAACAATCTTAAGCTTGGAGGCATTAATTGTTGTATCCAAAGAGTGCTAAGGAGGTGCTGAAAATACTTTGTATGTGTAACTGCTCTGCCAGCTAGTAATAAAGGTTAAAAAACAGAAATATTTAGGTTTTGG